>VXBX01007778.1:64614-77169 GCA_013400415.1 Scytalopus superciliaris | reverse complement strand
AAGAGGTGGTCTCAGGGGTGTGGGGGTGGGCACGGGGGCTGACGGCTGTGCCCCGGCAGGTATGGCGAGAAGGGCAAGGCCATCCGCATCGAGAAGGTCATCTACACTGGGAAGGAGGGGAAGAGCTCCCGGGGCTGCCCCATTGCCAAGTGGGTGAGTGCCTGTGCCCCACTCCTGTGCCCCCTGGAGCCCCCTCAGTGTCCCTGCCCCCTCCCTGGGGATAAGGAGGTCCCCCAGCAGCGGTGGCTGCAGTGGGCAGGGGTGGGATGGTCAAGGAGAAAGCAAGAGCTGTGTCCGTCCCCAGGGAAGCTCCATGGGGATTCTCACCCTTGGCACAGCCATTGCCTGTACCCCAAACCCCACGGGGGGAGCACAACCCTGGGACCCCCACAGCTCTGCCCACCCACATCCCCACTAAAGCATCCAGGACCCACTTTTGGGGTCCCCCCATCACAGAAGATGTTTAGTTATTGACTTGCCCCCTCGCATCCCCACTAAAGCAGCCAGGACCTATTTTAGTGTTTCCCCCCATCCCAGGAGATATGTATTTATTGACTTGCCCCTCCACATCCCCACTAAAGCAGCCAGGACCTTGTTTTGGGCTCCCCCCGTCCCAGGAGGTGTGTTTTGGCACTGATGTGGCCCCTCTGCTCCGCAGGTGATCCGCAGGCACAACCAGGAGGAGAAGCTGCTGTGCCTGGTGCGGCACCGGGCCGGGCACCACTGCCAGAACGCCGTGATCATCATCCTCATCCTGGCCTGGGAGGGCATCCCCCGCACCCTGGGGGACACCCTGTACCAGGAGCTCACCGACACCCTCACCAAGTACGGCAACCCCACGAGCCGCCGCTGCGGCCTCAACGACGAGTAAGTGCTGCCAGAGAGACCCAGACAGCCCCTCTGACAGGGGTTTAGTGCCAGGGAGTGATGCTCTGTGCTGGTTAAAGGTAAACCAGGGGCAGAAATGAGCCTGGCTCAAGAGAGATTACAAGTCAGAGTTACAATCTACTAAAAAGATTACAAGAAATATGATGATACAGAGAAAAGTTGGGTTTAACCCACAAAAACAGTTGTCTAACCCAGCCCCTTGGGGCACGGACAGAGTGGTGTTCATTGGCCCCTGTGCTGAGCCCCACGTGGGCCCCCTGAGGGCAGTGAAAGGAAAGGAAACCTGTTGGGGAGGGTGATGGGCACAGAGTTGGTGAGAGTGGCAGTGCAGTCCTGGTGAGGTTCTGGTCCCCCTCTGGGTCCCACAAAGTGGTACCAGAAGTCCCAAACCCCAAGATTAAATATGCTCAGGTTCAGGTGCGAATGCCCAGCCCCTCCCCCACGGTGGGGAGTTCCACAATTGGGAATTTACTCTGTGAGTCCTGGGATATTTTGGAATCCTTGGTGGCCCAAGAGCAGAGATGACCCCTCAGGTGGGTGTGAAGGTGCTGATACCTCCCCAGAGGGGAGTTATCCCAGCCTAGTCACTGGTGGGAAGACAGAAACAGTCCCCTGTCCCACAGGGCTCTTTAACACCCCGTGTGCCCTGAGGGGTCAGGGGTGCCCTGGGAGCTGCTGCCAACGATCCATCAGTGACAGCCCCTCAGAAATGGCACAGAAGGTGTAGAATGCACAGTTTTGGTGACACCCACACAGTGATAGGCTGGTCCTGGCAGCTGGAACTGGGACAGGCAGTGCTTCATTCTAGGCCAGGAGGTTTCAGAATCCTGGAATCTCAGAGTCAGTAAGATTGGAAAAGAGCTTCAGGATCGAGCACCACCACCCTGTTCAGCACTAACCGTGGCCCCAAGTGCCACAGCCACGCATTTTCTGAACACTTCCAGGGATGAACCTTCTGACCACCTCCCTGGCCAGCCCATTCCAGTGGATGACCATCCTGGTATCCAATCTAACCCTCCCCTGGCACAGCTGGAGGCCATTTCCTCTGGTCCTGCCTCGTTCCCTCTGTGTGTGACCAACAAAATCCCGGTCTCTGCACAGGCACCGAGTCAAAACTTCTTCACCTGTTTATACCTTTTTAGCAAACAAAGAAATTAATGTCCATTGGTTCTAAATTACATCATTCTCTTTCATTAATTAATATTCTGTGTTGGTTATTGATTTTTTGCTTTTTCTGCTTATTGGTCCATTTTTTTTTTAGCTCTTTTCAATGTCTTTTTCCTCCGATTGGGACTTTCCAACACACACACTGAGTCTTTGTCAGTCTCTTCTTTATCTTCTGGTTTCTGCAAAATGTCCCTGTGCTCCTTAAATTCTGCATTCCAGATGTCCAGCAGTCCATCTTGTTCTCTCACGCTTTAGTTCATTGAAACACATCAGAGTTACTTTATCAAAACTGTTTTTGTTCCCCAAGCCACGTTCCCACAAAAGTAACTCACAGCTTTGCTGAGAGTGATTTGAGAATAACCCATTTTTTGTAATTAATATATATCGGTTTTGATTAATTGAATGGGTGGGTATGGGGTGTGGGGGACCCTCCCTGCTGGTGGCTGATATTCCTGGTGTTGTCCCTCCCTCCTTCCCAGCCGGACCTGTGCCTGCCAAGGCAAGGACCCCAACACCTGTGGTGCTTCCTTCTCCTTCGGCTGCTCCTGGAGCATGTACTTCAACGGCTGCAAATACGCCCGCAGCAAAACCCCCCGCAAGTTCCGCCTGGTGGGAGACAATCCCAAAGAGGTGGGTGAGGGGGCAGAGAGGGGTGGCACAGGGAGGGGGGTGTGGAGCTCCTTCACCCTCAGCTCCGGGCCTGCAGCCTGAAAGGAGGATTCCTGGGGAAGATTCCCTGTGAAGCCAGATTCCTTGTGAAGCCTGAAAACAGGATTCCTGGTGAAGCCTGAAAATAGGATTCCTGGTGTAGCCTGAAAACAGGATTCCTGATGAAGCCTGAAAATAGGATTCTTTGTGAAGCCTGATAGTAGGATTTCTGGTGTAGCCTGATACGTAGGATTCCTGGGGAAGCCTGAAAATAGGATTCCTGGTGTAGCCAGGATTCCTGGTGAAGTCTGAAAATAGCATTGTTTGTGAAGCCTGAAAGCAGGATTCCTGGTGTAGCCTGATAGTAGGATTCCTGGGGAAGCCTGAAAATAGGATTCCTTGGAGGATTTTTGATGGATTAGGGAGATGAGGAAGAGAAAAGTGGCACAAGTGGGGTCTCTGTAGGATCCCCAGGGAAGAAGCCAAAGGACTCATGAGTGAGTGAAAGCACAGCAGGTGCTGAGGCTGAACAGCCAAACCCTCACCAGGAACTTCAGCCCCGTGCTCTGTGCCGTGGTGCACACGGTGGGAAGGGTTGGGCGCTGCGTGGTGTCCATGGGTTCTCTCCCTCATTCCATCCCTGCTCCCAGAAGCCCTGGGTGACACCCTCCTGTTTTCCCTACCACAGGAGGAGCTGCTCCGGAGGAGCTTTCAGGACTTGGCCACTGAGGTTGCTCCGCTGTACAAGAGGCTGGCACCACAGGCCTACCAAAACCAGGTACCACCCTTGGTGACCCTTGGGAATGGGTGCCAGCTGGTGGTGTTTGGGAGACTCTGGATAACCAGAGGCCTCTCCTCCTTCCACCAGGTCACCAACGAGGACATAGCGATCGACTGCCGGCTGGGCTTGAAGGAGGGGAGGCCGTTCTCGGGAGTGACAGCATGCATGGACTTCTGTGCCCACGCTCACAAGGACCAACACAACCTCTACAACGGCTGCACCGTGGTGAGCAGGCACTTGGCGGTGTGTTTGGGGTGCTGCCACCCCAGTTTGGGGTGCTCCTTTTTGAGCCACTCGGTGCCCAGTTGTCCTGCCCCAGGGTGGTGCTCACAACACCACGCCTGGTGGAGTTCAGGAAGCATTTGGACAGTGCTCTCAGGGACATGGTGGGGTTTTGGGGGTGTCCCATGCAGGGCTAAGGGTTGGACTGGGTGATCCTTGTGGGTCCCTTCCAGCTCAGGATATTCTGTCCTCCCTGCCTGGCTCCAGGTCCTTGATGTGACACCCCAAGGGTGCTGAAGCCCCGCCCAGGCAGACTTGAGTCCCCACAGGAACCAGTGTTTGCTTGGGATATTTCCAAATGCCAGCTGGGGACCAGAGCAGGCTGGGGGGACACCAGGCTGTGGATTCCCATCAGTGGGGGAATAAGGAGGAGTTTTGGCCCATCCAGCACGGGCCACATCCCTCAGCATCCACCTGATGGACCCGCTCCCCCAGGTCTGCACACTGACCAAGGAAGACAATCGTGTGGTGGGCAAAATCCCCGAGGACGAGCAGCTGCACGTCCTGCCCCTCTACAAAATGTCCAGCACGGATGAGTTCGGCAGCGAGGAGAACCAAAACGCCAAGGTGGGCAGCGGGGCCATCCAGGTGCTCACGTCCTTCCCCCGCGAGGTCCGCAGGCTGCCCGAGCCTGCCAAGTCCTGCCGGCAGAGGCAGCTGGAGGCCAGGAAAGCAGCCGCGGAGAAGAAGAAGCAGAAGGAGAAGCTAATGACACCAGAGAAGATCAAGCAGGAGGCACTGGAGCTGCCCACACTGCAGCAAAACGCAGGTAACGGGGGCACAGGTGAGGTGCTGCTACCCCCGAGCCATCCGGGAAGCGCGTGAGGGGACAGGGATGCGGTCAGATGGGCTGGCGCGGTGAGGCAGAGAGTGGGCACCTGGCAGGGTTTTGGTGTTCTCTCCCTCCATTTGGGGTGCTCCCTTTTGAGACACCCGTAGCTGTCCTACCTGCGTGGCCGCAGACGGCATGGGTGGCATTTCCATGGCACCTGGGCTGTGCCCTGGGAGCACCGTCTGCAGCCCAGAGCACTGGTGTGAGCCGGTGCGGCGCCGCCCTCCGTGGGATTTGCGAGCGTTCCGGGGTCACGGGCGCTGTGTGTGCTGTCCCGCAGGTATGGCCTTGAAAAGCGGGATCCCCCCGCCGCCGCTGAAACCTTCCATCAAGGTGGAGCCCCAGAGCCATTACAACGCCTTCAAGTACAACGGCAACGCGGTGGTGGAGAGCTACTCGGTGCTGGGCAGCTGCCGGCCCTCCGACCCCTACAGCATGAACAGTGTTTACTCTTACCATTCCTACTATGCACAGCCCAATCTGCCTTCCGTGAACGGGTTTCACTCCAAGTTCGCGCTTCCCTCCTTTGGGTATTATGGCTTTTCCAGCAACCACGTGTTCCCCTCGCAGTTTCTCAACTACGGGGCACCCGAGAGGAGTGGGAGCAGCTGGGTGAGCAATGGCTATGAGAAGAAGCCCGACATCTCGGCGCTGCAGGAGAACCTTAACCACACCTACGGGAATGCCAGCTTCCCCGAGCCTGTCCCACACGGCGTACGGAGCAAGAACCATCACCAGCGCACCTACGAGCGCGCCAACCGCTATGCCAGCCAGCAGAAGGCGGCGGCTGCCGGGGTGCACAGGACTAACCCGTGCTCGGAGGAGGCACCACCCTTTGCACAGAACTGTTTCGGCGCCCGCCCCATCAAGCAGGAGCCTCCGGACCCTCCGCCTGCCATCGAGCCCCTCCCTGGCGCAGCAGCCGTGCCCGGCTCTGGCTTGGCACTGCCGGCCATCCCGGCACACGGCACGGCGCCGGAGCAGCGCTGGAGCCCTTTCAAGGCGCCCCGGGGTGCGTGTTCCCCTGAGAGGACTAACACGGCTGAGGGCTCGTGGGGCGCGCCAGCGCCAGTCGCGGGCGGGCGGGAGAAGCCAAGCGCCTTCGACGCGGCCACGCGCCTGCCACCACCCGACAAGCAGTGTCCCAACATGCTGGCGGTGGAGCCGGCGGTGCTGGCACATGGATCGGGCTTGCTGCCGAAGCCGTGGAGCCCCTGCAAGCTGGGGGAGGCGGCACTGGCTGGAACAGGCACCCCGAGCCTCCTGGGCTCGCTGGGCTTCAGCTCGGCACTGCCAGGGCTGTCCAGCTTCCCTGAGGAGCCATGGGGCTCCGTGAAGGTGGAGGAGCGCCGGACGCCGGCACCCAGCCCGGGGCTGCCAGAGAAGCCGTGGGAGGCAGCAGTGGGCGAGAAGGGGGTGGCAGGGCCCCGCCGGGACAAGCCATGGGACCCCTTTGGCCTGGAGGAGGATCTGCCAGAGAAGGTGGTGAAGGAGGAGGAGGAAGAAGAGGAGGATGAGGTGGAGGAAGAGGAGGAGGAGTGGTCGGACAGCGAGCACAACTTCCTGGATGAGAACATCGGCGGGGTGGCCGTGGCGCCTGCCCACGGCTCCATCCTCATCGAGTGTGCCCGCCGCGAGCTCCACGCCACCACCCCGCTGAAGAAACCCAACCGCTGCCACCCCACCCGCATCTCCCTCGTCTTCTACCAACACAAGAACTTGAACCAGCCCAACCACGGCCTGGCGCTGTGGGAGGCCAAGATGAAGCAGCTGGCAGAGCGGGCGCGGGCGCGGCAGGAAGAGGCGGCGCGCCTGGGGCTGCCACCAGACGCCAAAGCCTTCGCCAAGAAGCGCAAGTGGGGCGGCGCGTTGGCGACCGAGGCGCCCAGCAAGGAGAGGAGGGACTCGGTCCCCACGCGGCAGGCGGTGGCCATCCCCACCAACTCTGCCATCACTGTGTCCTCCTACGCCTACACCAAGGTGACAGGCCCCTACAGCCGCTGGATCTGAGACGGGCGCAACCGCCACCGCCCCATCTTACCTCAACCCTCGGCAGCGCCGCAGCCCGGCGTTGCCTCGTGGTGCTTTCTCCTCGGGCGTGGGGGGAGAAGAAAAACAAACAAAAAAAAAGAGACAAAAGCGAAGCAAAACACAACCACACCACACACAGGAAAAAGAAGAAATCCAACCCATAGGAAGCAAACCCAAGGCGTGGAGCCGGCGCGGGCACGCACTGCCGGAGAGCTGCATCCGGCAAGGAGTTGGCAAACCAAGCTAAACTGGGTGAAAAAGGCCCCCCAGGGGAACGATGCTGTTTGATGATTTTAGGTAATCTCCTATTTATATCTCCATGTTTTTTAATCTAGCCTCGGATGCATTTCCCAGCGCCCTTTTGCGGGGAGAGGTTTTTAATTCCACTTAAAAAAAGGCCTGTTTGTCGGATCTGATTTTCTTTTGTTTTGTACTCCGATGACAATGACGAAGCCGATCTTTGAAGAGGAAGCCAACATGGAAAAAAACCACCCTGAATGCAAATCCAAACCAACCTGAACACCAAACCAGCTTAAAGGCAAGAGGTGACTCCCTGCAGCTCCGGGGCTGTCGGGATCACGTGCTTTACCGTCAGCCGGACACGCTGAACAGCCGATTATTTTTATTCCTAAAGGACCTAAAAATACCTATTTTGCAGCTCGAGGAGCCCTTTCTTACAGCAACGGGAGCCCACAAGAAGTGGGACGTCCCGGGATGGCGCGTCTGGGCCCGGCTCCTCGCCTCCGGCGGGATCGGCTCCGCCGGGACAGAGCGAGCCGGCGTCTCTCCTGGCGCCGGAGACCTCAGGACATGTCCGGGCTGGGGGGGCGCCGCTGCCGAGGGGGCCGCCTCAGGCTCGGACTTGGGGCTCCTTTGCCGACGGCCCTGTGGCGAGCGGCAGCGGCGGCATCTCCAAAGGAGCCAACAGGACAAAAAATACTCCCAGAAACAAAAAAATACAAAAAAAGAAAAACACAGGAAAAAAACCAACCAACCAACCAACCCCCAAACTGTGAATAGCGAGTGTTGCTCTCTGTACATCACTGTTGCTAAAGTCTGGTGCTTTCCGTCTCCGGGGGACTTTCTCCGCGCCATCGGCTCTGGGAAGAGCAAATCCCAAGACTTGGCTGGGCCGACCCCCGCCGGGTCCGCCTTCCCTGCCGGTGCCGGCGAGCCGGTGTGGCATT
The DNA here is from genome assembly GCA_013400415.1 of Scytalopus superciliaris. Classification (NCBI taxonomy): domain Eukaryota; kingdom Metazoa; phylum Chordata; class Aves; order Passeriformes; family Rhinocryptidae; genus Scytalopus; species Scytalopus superciliaris. The sequence goes on along the minus strand of VXBX01007778.1, from coordinate 69,353 downwards.
CCCAGCGCTGCCGGGGCTCGGTGCTCTTTCTCTCCCCGGGTGCCATCCCTCCTTCCTACGGATCACCGTTCTTCCCGCAAAAACAAACCACCCAACCCAACCGATAACCCAGCGACGACGATGACGACAACCGCGTGGTGCTTTTGGAACAGTCTCCGCCGAGAGTTCCCGGGGCCGCGCCGGGGTGGAGGGGCGGCAGAGCTCAGCAGCCGAATCCGGTGCCGGCGTGCCCCGGGCACGGGGAGGGGTCGTTGCTTTTGCACTTTGAGGTGCCTTTTGGAGAGCCAGCGAGGCAGCGCCGGCGCCATCACCGGGCGGGACCACCTCGTGTTTACTGTCCCCCTCCTTCTTTGTGCACGGCACGCGCGTCGGCGGGATCTCGGTGAAACAGCCTGAACATTTACGTGGTCTGATTTTAAACCTGTAAATAGGGAAAGAATTTTTTTAAAAGCACTTTCACCTAGATTTAAAAAAAAAAAAAAAAAAAAAAAAGGAAAAACAAAAAAAAAGCAAAACTAAAAAAAAAAAAAAAAAAGAAAAAACCACCCAAATATATAAAGGAAAAACACACATGGCCACATCCAAGCANCCCCCCCCACCCCACCCTCAACTTGAAGCAGTATGTTTTAAACAAGATTATCGTGGAGACCTGTAAATACTGGCAGAATATTTAACATGCTTTGTCCGTCCTTCATCAGTAATTAATTTTTTTTTTTGTTTTTGTTTTGTTTTTCGTTAGTTTTTTTAACCGTAATCTGTAAAAGTCGCGTATATTTGACAAGGAAACTCAACGAGCTATTCCCGCTTTTCTTATAAATACCCAATAGCATATCAGGATAGGAAGAGTCGAGGGCAAGTCGGATTTTAGGGATGCCCACGGGCGATGCCGCCGCCAGCGGGGGACCCGCCGCGCGGTTGGGAGGGCGGTGAGGGGACCCGGCTGGTGCGGGGCCGGATTCGGGTGCCGGCCCCGCCGGGTTTGCCCGTGGCCGGCGCGGTGCAGCGGGGCTGCCTCGGGGGACAAGGGGCGTTGGGAGAAGGCGATGGTCTGTGTAACCTGTCTAAGTCCTGCTTCCTCGGAGGTGTTTCGGTGCAGGGAGGGGTCGGTGCGGCGGCTCTGTCGGCACCGCAGGGCGGGGAGCGAGAACTGCTGCAGTCTCACGTTTTTACACTACATAACGTCTAACCTACCTCAACTCTCAGTCATTACGAATTCGCACGCTTCAGACTTCTACACAAACTCGAAATCTATGCACAGCTCTTTACCCCTTGCTGCTGAGAGGCTGTTTCCAAGCAAAATCTTTTCCTTTGCTCGTCCCGCCCACACCGAAGCCACGGGGGTCACGGAGTTCTGGGTGGGGGGGAGGGAGGGATGTTTTTAATCGCTTCGGAATGGGACGTGGGGACCTCGTTTTGCAGCAGGTCGTGGCCACAATGGTGCTAGAACAACACCCGTGGTGGAAACCCCGGGGAGAGCTCGGCATGGGGAGCCCCGACCGGCTCCTTCCGTCCCGCCTCGGGCAGGAATCGGGGGATGCGCTCCGGGTCCCCCCGTCCCGATGCTCTCGGGATGAGGTGTGGGAAGGAGGAGGAAACCAGAATCCCTGAGGTGCCTCAATTGCTGATTTTTCCTTTTAATACTGGAGTACGCTTTGTGGGCTCTATAAGGCATATTTTTATTAAATGAAATCTTGTAATACAAACGGTGCTATGGTGTTTTAACAAACTGTATCACGCTTCTGCCTGATTCCATCTCGCTGAGGTGCTACTAATGTATATAGGAAACTAAGGAACCAAGATATACACAAAATAAAGCAATGTCGTTGAGAAGGAAGTTTACTTTTCCGGAGCGACAGCTCGAGGTGTGCCGGGAGCCGGTTGGGTTGGTGTGAACCGGAATTGCGCCGTGTCCGAGGTGTCCCGCCAACCGGGGCCGTGCCGGAGCCGCTCCCCGTGGGGATGGGGTGGGGTGGGCGTGGGCTGAGGTGCTCAGGTGGCTGTGGGCGCAGGGCTCGGTCAGGGGTGTGACCGCGGGGCTCGGCCGTGGTGCTTGGACATGGTGTGTGGACATGGTGCTGGGCCTTGGGGTTTGGCCACACATCATGGACATGGTGCTTCGGCACAGTGGTCAGTCACACATCATGGACATGGTGCTCGGGCACAGTGGTCACACGTCATGGACATGGTGCTTGGATATGGGGTTTGGCCAGTCATCATGGACGTGGTGCTTTGGCACGATGGTCGGTCACACATTGTGGACATGGTGCTCAGACGTGGTGTTTGGCCACTCATCAGGGATGTGGTGCTTGGGCACGGTGGTCAGTCACAGATCAAGAACATGGTGCTTGGATGTGGGGTTTGGCCACACATCGTGGATGTGGTGCTTTGGCATGGTGGTCACACATCAGGGACATGGTGCTCAGACGTGGTGCGTGGACACAGTGCTGGACATGGTGTTTGGTCACATATTGTGGACGTGGTGCTCGGGCACGGTGGTCGGTCACGCATCGTGGACATGGTGCTTGGATGTGGTGTGAGGCCACAAATCATGGTCGTGGTGCTTTGGCACAGTGGTCAGTCGCACATCATGGGTGTGGTGCTTGGATGTGGTGTTTGGCCACACATCATGGGTGTGGTGCTCGGGCACGGTGGACACACATTGGGAACATGGTGCTCAGACATGGTGTTTGGCNAGGTGCTCAGGTGGCTGTGGGCGCAGGGCTCGGTCAGGGGTGTGACCGCGGGGCTCGGCCGTGGTGCTTGGACATGGTGTGTGGACATGGTGCTGGGCCTTGGGGTTTGGCCACACATCATGGACATGGTGCTTCGGCACAGTGGTCAGTCACACATCATGGACATGGTGCTCGGGCACAGTGGTCACACGTCATGGACATGGTGCTTGGATATGGGGTTTGGCCAGTCATCATGGACGTGGTGCTTTGGCACGATGGTCGGTCACACATTGTGGACATGGTGCTCAGACGTGGTGTTTGGCCACTCATCAGGGATGTGGTGCTTGGGCACGGTGGTCAGTCACAGATCAAGAACATGGTGCTTGGATGTGGGGTTTGGCCACACATCGTGGATGTGGTGCTTTGGCATGGTGGTCACACATCAGGGACATGGTGCTCAGACGTGGTGCGTGGACACAGTGCTGGACATGGTGTTTGGTCACATATTGTGGACGTGGTGCTCGGGCACGGTGGTCGGTCACGCATCGTGGACATGGTGCTTGGATGTGGTGTGAGGCCACAAATCATGGTCGTGGTGCTTTGGCACAGTGGTCAGTCGCACATCATGGGTGTGGTGCTTGGATGTGGTGTTTGGCCACACATCATGGGTGTGGTGCTCGGGCACGGTGGACACACATTGGGAACATGGTGCTCAGACATGGTGTTTGGCCACACATCATGGGTGTGGTGCTCAGGCCTGGCGGTCACATGTCATGGGTGAGGTGCTTTGGTGCAATGGTCGGTCACACATCATGGTGTGGTGCTCAGACATGGTGCGTGGACACGGTGCTCGGCCGTGGTGCTCAGTGTGGCGCTCAGACACACATTATGGGCGTGGTGCGTGGACACGGTGCTCAGCCAGGGCGTGTAGACATGGTGCTTGGACATGGTGCTCAACCACAGTGCTTGGGTACAGCACTCGGGCACGGTGCTCAGCCGCACACCGTGGATATGGTTCTTGGGCACGGTGCTCTGCTGTGGTGCTTGGACATGACGTGTGGACATGGTGCTCGGGGCACGGTGCTCGTCCACATGCCATGGACATGGTGCGCAGGCACGGTGCTCGGACATGGTGCATGGACATGGTGCATGGACATGGTGCTCAGACTTGGTGCTCTGCTGTGGTGCTTGGACTTGGTGAATGGACTCGGGGCTCGGGCACAGTGCTTGACCACGTGTCATGGACGTGGTGGATGGACATGGTGCTTGACCACATCATGGAGATGGTGCATGGATTGGTGCTCGGGCACGGAGCTCAGCCATGCACCGTGGACATGGTGGGTGGACATGGTGCTCAGATGTGGTGTGTGGACATGGTGCTCTGCTTGGTGCTCTGCTTGGTGCTTGGACTCGGTGCATGGACTTGGTGCTCAGCCACGATGTGTGAACCTGGTGCTGGACTGTGGTGCTCAGCCGTGGTGTGTGGACATGGTGCTTGACCATGTCATGGACATGGTGCATGGACTTGGTGCTTGGGCACGGAGCTCAGCCATGCACCGTGGCCATGGTGGGTGGGCACCGTGCTCTGCTCCGTGCTCTGCTCGGTGCTTGGACTCGGTGCTTGGACTCGGTGCTTGACCACATGTCATGGCCATGGTGGGTGGACATGGTGCTCAGATGTGGTGCTCGGGCATGGTGCTTGACCACGATGTGTGAACTTGGTGCTTGACCGCGGTGCTCAGACANCGGCAGATACCTCAGCCCCGCAGCCCTGGAGCGAGTCCGGGCTCAATCTTTCCGAAATCAGGGATCCTTTCGCAGCGGTTGTTTCTTCCCTCATTCCCCCCTCTTTGTTTCTGCCCTCCTTTTTTCCCCCCCTCTCTCCTTTCCGCCCGGGTTTTTTCCCCCCCCCCGAGTTCTCCGCATCCTTCAGGGATTTACAGACCGCCGGAATTTCAGCCTCGTTTGAATTCCGGGAGCGAGGAGTTTCATTCGGGTTGTTTGAGTTCCGTTCTTTTTTTCGGCCGGTGGGGTTTGGGTTTTTTTTTTTTTTTTCCCCCTTGGCGG
>VXBX01007778.1:32336-48980 GCA_013400415.1 Scytalopus superciliaris | reverse complement strand
ATGGGGGCACAGAGACCCCCCTCCCGGGCATTCCCTAAGCAGCATCCCTGGATTAAACGGTGCGAGAGGGACAGAGACCCCCCCAGAGCATCCCGCGGTGTGGGGTGGACAGAGAGTTCTTTGGGCATCTCCTGAGGTGAAGGGAACAAAGATTCCCTGAGCATCCCCGAGGCTGGAAAGGGGCAGAGACCCTCAGGGCATCCCCTGGGAGGGGCAAAGAGCCCCAGGTCAGAGGGACAGAGCCCCCCCAGCATCCCCCCTGCCCACTCTTTGCCCCCCTGTAGCTCCCAGGGGAGCTGGTGCTTCTCCCTATCCCTGGGCACCCGGAGCACCCCCATCTTGGGGAAGATCCAGGTGGATTTTGCCATGAGGTGACTCTGATATAAGGAACTTTCCTTTCCCTGACTTGCTGGGCAGTTGTAATAATTCCTTTTACATCCAAATGGACACCTGGCAGTTTGGCACAGGCTTAGCTCTGAAGCTGAAACCGGAATTAGGGCTGGGCTGGGTGGTAAATGGGCTGGACTAGGGTAGTTGCAGGTAGGGATGAAGTAACACTAATTCCCAATAAATGAGGAAAACTGCACGTTTGAGAAGGGCAGGGATTGAAGCACAATAGCTCCTCTGCAATCTCCGAGTGTTTAGGGAAAAGGCTTTACCTACCTGAGGAGGCACTGCTGTGCCTGGAGCAGATCTTGGCTTTCCCTGGTTCCAGCTGTTCCCAGAATTCCAGGATTGTTCCTAGAGAGGGTCACAAAACAGCACTGTTGGACTCAGTGCAGGATCCTGGTGGATCCATGATGGGTTTTTGAGGAGAAGCTGCAGCAGTTCAGTTTCTTCTCCTGGGATGGGTTGGAAAGTGACTTTGTGGGTCAGTTGTCTCCTGAATTCCTGGGGAAGGCAGAGTAGGTTGTGGCGGAGGTTGCCTGGGAATTGCTTCAGGAATGGACTGGTTCCTGCAGTTTGGGAAGGCACTAGGAATGCTGGGGAGCATCTGAGCCTGCTCAGGGTCCGAGGGGAGGAAAACCAGGCAGGGGAGGAGCTGGTCATGAGGTCTTGCAGCAAGGCCAGGCTTAAATCACAGAATATCCCGAGCTGGAAGGGACCCACAGGGGGTCATGGATCCAACTCCTGGCCCTGCACAGACACCCCAGAATCCCACCCTGTGCCCCAGAGGATCATCCAAACCCTCCTGGAACCCTGACAGCCTTGGGGCTGTGCCCAAACTCTGGGGAGCCCTTCAGTGCTCACCACCCTCTGGGGGAAGAGCCTTTCCCTGAGATCCAACCTGACCCTGCCCTGGCACAGCTCCAGCCACTCCAGGGTCCTGTTGCATTGGGAAGCACAGGGAGCTCTGCTGGCACAGGGCAGGACTGGCCCTGGCTGGTGCTGGGGAGGGAGGATGGGCAGAGATCCAGGGATGTGGGAGAGTCTGGAAAATCATTCCAGTAGCTGCAGTTTCTGCAGATAAAAACCCACAGAACTCCGGGAGGGTTTGGACAACAAGGGTGGGATTGTTGGGGCTGTGCAAGCCCAGGGGTTGAATGGATGATCCTTGGGGGTCCCTCTCAGCCCAGGATATTCTGGGATTGTCCTGTTTGGTCCCAGCGGAGCTGTAAATGAGCCTGAAATGGGCTGCTTAGCAAGATTTAGCACAAAGGTGCTCAGAGCTCAGGGGAAAGAGCCTTTCCTTCCCTGGTTTGTGGGTGGCTCCTGCTTTTCCAGGTCTGTTGCACAAAGCTGGGAGCTGATGGTCCTGAGGGTGGTGACACTTGTTGTTCCATCAATCCCTGGCTCCTCTCAGCCCCTGATCCCACTCCCTAAGCAGGAAGAGGCCTTGGAGACCAGAGTTTCCTGCAATTTTAATGGCTTTGGGAGCTCAGCAAAGCTGTTTAATTGGACAGCCCAGGGAGCTCTGGCCTGTGTTGCATCAAGCCTGGCTGTGAAGGTGCTGAGGGTGTTGATCCTTGTTGCTCCATCAATCCCTGGCTCCTCTCAGCCCTCAATCCCACTCCCTGGGGTCCCTGAGCCTTGGAGAGCAGAGTCTCCTGTGATTCCAATGTGCTGGGGGAGCCCAGGCTGCTCCAAGGCTGGCTGTGAAGGTGCTGAGGGTGTTGATCCTTGTTGCTCCATCAATCCCTGGCTCCTCTCAGCCCTCAATCCCACTCCCTGGGGTCCCTGAGCCTTGGAGAGCAGAGTCTCTTGTGATTCTGCTGTCCTTGGGGAGCCCAGGCTGCTGCAGGGCTGGCTGTGAAGGAGCTGAGGGTGCTGATCCTCATTGCTCCATCAATCCCGCTGCAGGGGCGATGCCGTGGTGATCTCGGGGCGGAAGCTGGCGCGGCAGATCCGACAGGAGGCGCGGCACGAGGTGGAGCAGTGGGTGGCTGCGGGGAACAAGAGACCCCACCTGAGCGTGGTGCTGGTCGGGGAGAACCCGGCCAGCCACTCCTACGTGCTCAACAAGACCAAGGCGGCGGCTGACGTGGGTATGGCTGGGGCTCCCTCCCCAAAACTGGGCTGGAGGTGGGAATGGGGAGGGTTTTGGGGATGAATCTCCCTTGGTGGCTTTTGGCCTCACCTGGAATTTGGGTTCCTGTTGCTGCCTTAGTTGTGGTGGCATGGGGTTGATAAACGTGGTCCACATGGCACTGGAGTCCTTCAGGACAACACCAGGCTCTGTGTTTGGGATTCTCAGCATTTCCAGAGCCATAAAAAGCACAGGAAGGGCTTTTTTTGCCTCCTTTTCTCACCAGCCTCACTGCCCTCTGACTCCTGTCCACCCTGCAATCCCAGGTCCTGCTCAGGGGCAACAACTGGTGTAATTTTAACTTGCTGAAGCTCCCTTTGGAGCTGAGAGTTTTGGGCTGACATTCCCCTTCCTGCTGTGTCCAGAGGGATCTCAGGGCATGGAGTTTTATTTTCATCCTTGGTTGGGTCTCTCCAAGCCCTCCCTACACTGGGAGGGTCTCAAACACTTTCCCAGCTCATTAACCTGCTATGATTGTCCTCAACCATCACTCCCAAGCCATGGGAAGGGGTCTCTCCAGCCTGGAAGCTGCTCCCTATTGCACAATCCATCCAATCCTCTGGGATTTGGTAGAGCAACAAATCAGGGCGGCTTAAATCCACGGGGATTAGGGAAGCTGCTGTCCTGTGCCCAGCCTTGGCTCCCTAAGGAGGTGTTTTCACTTGGCAGGGATCAGCAGTGAGACCATCCTCAGACCAGCTTCCATCACCGAGGAGGAGCTCCTGGATTTGATTGGCAAACTCAACAACGACACCAGCGTGGACGGGCTGTTGGTGCAGCTCCCTCTGCCTGGTGAGCAGCTGAACTTCCCTTCCCTTCCCTTCCCTTCCCTTCCCGGTTTCCACGTGCTGGGAGAGGTGGGATGCTGCCCTGATGGAGCTTGGAGATGTCCCTGCAGCTCCTCAGCACCAGCTGCCTGCAGGAGTTTAGTTTCTGAGGGTCACAGGATCTGCTCCTGGGTTGGGAGTATCAACTTCCAGAGCCAGGGGATGGAACTCACTTGTGGCTTTGGAGCTGCCTAAAAATACCTCAGTGTGAGCAGTGCTGTCATTCCAGAGTGCTTCCAGACCCTTTGCTTTGAGCAAAGTGCTGGGGAGCTTTGAGCTGGAAGTGCTGGGGAGCCTCCAGGGGTTGGTGCTTTGGGGGTCAGAGCCTGGGCTCAGGGATGGGGTCAGAACTAGCCCTGGCTTGGGGCTGGGGTGAGAATTAACTGGAGCTCAGGGCTGAGGTCAGAACTAGTTGGAGCTCAGGGTTGGGGCTCAGAACTAACTGGAGCTCAGGGCTGGGGGTCAGACCAAGCTCAGGCTCAGGGCTGGGGGTCAGAACTAACTCCAGCTCAGAACGAGAGCTCAAGCTCAGGGCTGGGGGCCAGAGCTCTAACCGAGGGCTCAGAATCCGAACTCAAACCCGGGGCTGGTGGTCCTAACTCAAGCTCAGGGTGCCCAGCCCAGCCCAGGGCCTGCCTGCCTAGGCCAGGAGCAGCTTTGGGCTGCCCCCAGAGCTCTGTGTGTCCCCAGCACACATCGACGAGCGCCGGGTCTGCAATGCCGTGAGCCCTGACAAGGATGTCGACGGGTTCCACGTGCTCAATGTGGGCCGCCTGTGCCTGGACCAGGACTCCATGCTGCCTGCCACGCCCTGGGGCGTCTGGGAGATCATCCAGAGGACGGGTGAGACCTGCTGCTCCTGCACGATGGGCTGCTGGGCCAAAAAACTCCAGCTGGTGTCTGTTTGAAGGCTCCCAGCTGGGTTATGTGGGGAGGAACTGGCTCTGGCTCAGGGGTTGGTGGCTGGGGTGGCACTGGTGGGTTCCACGGGGCTCCATCCTCAGCCCTGTGCTCTGCAACATCTTCAGCTCAAAGGAAAACTAAGTCAGTTGGCCAAGGACACCAGACTGGGAGGGGCTGTCGCTCCCTGGAGGGCAGAGAGACCTGGACAGAGCAGAGATGGACAATCCCCAACTGGGGGAGGCTCAAAGGGGGGAAGGGCCGGACTCTGCCCCTGGGATGGGCAGCCCTGGCTCTGTGTGGGGGCTGGGAAGGGCCCTGGGGGTCCTGGCCCATGGCCAGTTGGCCACAGGTCAGCAGTGCCTGGAGCCCAGGGGGACATCCCTGTCCTGGGGGACATCAGGGGAGGGAGGGGATTGTCCCACTCTGGGCTGGGGCCTCTCCTGTGATATTGGGGCAGTTTGGGGGGACACAATGTGAGGAAAACATGGAGCCTTTGGAGAGTGTCCAAAGGAGGGCAATGAGGGTGGGGAAGGGTCTGGAGACGCCACAGGAGGAGCAACTGAGGGCACTTGGTGTGTTCAGCTAGAGAAGAGGAGACTGAGGTCAGACCTCCCTGGGGTCTGCAGCTTCTCCTGAGGGGCAGCTCCATCTCTGTGAGCAGGGACAGCACCCTGGAATGGCTGGAGCTGTGCCAGGGCAGGGTCAGGTTGGACCTCAGGGAAAGGCTCTTCCCCCAGAGGGTGGTGGGCACTGCCCAGGCTCCCCAGGGCAGTGGGCACAGCCCCAAGGCTGCCAGAGCTCCAGGAGGGTTTGGATGATCCTCTCAGGGATGGGGTGGGCTTGTTGGGGTGTCTGTGCAGGGCCAGGAGCTTGATGGATGATCCTGATGGGTCCCTTCCCACCTGGAATACTGTGAGGTTCTGTGATCTTGCCCTGTGCAGGGATCCCAACGCTGGGCAAGAACGTGGTGGTGGCCGGGCGGTCGAAGAACGTGGGGATGCCCATCGCGATGCTGCTCCACACCGACGGCCGGCACGAGCGCCCCGGAGGTAGGGAAGCTGCCCCGCTGCCCCCCTGCCCCCCTTGGCTCCTGAGGGTGTCCCTGCACGGCCTCGGGGATCTGGCCAAGGCTCAGGACTTGATTCTGCACGTGGGCTTAAAACATGGAATTGTTCAGGTTGGAAAAGTTCTCTGAGATCATCAAGTCCAACCATGAACCAGCACCATGTTCAGCACTAACCCACCTCCTCAAGTGCCACATCCAGGTGTCTTTTGAACACTTGCAGGGATGGTGATTTCCACCGCCTCCCTGGACAGCCCCTTCCAATGCTTTACAAACCTTTCTATGAAGGAATTTCCCCACTAACCAACCTAACCCTCCCTTGGCACAGCTTGAGGCCATTTCCTCTCATCCTGTCCCTTGTTCCTTGGGAGCAGAGCCCAACCCCCACCTGCCTCCCCCCTCCTGTCAGGATAGACCAAGAAGGTCTTCCCTGAGCCTCCTTGGAGTATTTTGGAGCCTCCTTCAGCAAGTCCCCTCCCACCCCAAATCCCTCCCTCCGCCTCCCTGGGCTTTGTCAGCAGGCCCTGACATTCCTGATAAACACAGGGGTGGTCCTGAAGGGGGGAGCTGTGGAGGGGCTGGCCGGGCTTCGGTGGTGTTTGGGAATTGCAGCTCCATGGAATTGCCCCCACAGGTGATGCCACGGTGACGATATCCCACCGCTACACCCCCAAGGAGCAGCTGAAGCAGCACACCATCCGTGCCGATATCGTGGTGGCAGCAGCAGGTAAGGCCAGGCTGCTGGCACAGCTCGGGGGCACAGGGGGTGGCCCAGGTGGGATTCCTTGGCAGGGAATGTCCTGGGGCCTCTGGGCAGTATGGGAGAGTCTGCTGCTCCCAGGGCAGCAGTTGGAGCTGGTTTATCCTGAGGAGCCCCAGGTTGATGTCCTTTTGTAGCTCAGCCTTTGGAATGGGAAATAACACCTGGCAGGAGGGGTTTGGCCTGCCCGTGGCATCTGAACAGCAACAGGAGTCAGGAAATGGGCTGAACTGGAAGGGACCCCCCAAGGATCAGAGTCCAACCCTCAGCCCTGCACAGACACCCCAGCAATCCCACCCTGTGCCCCAGAGCATCATCCAAACCCTCCTGGAGCTCTGGCAGCCTCGGGGCTGTGCCCACTGCCCTGGGGAGCCTGGGCAGTGCCCACCACCCTCTGGGGGAAGAGCCTTTCCCTGAGGTCCAACCTGACGCTGCCCTGGCACAGCTCCAGCCATTCCAGGGTGCTGTCCCTGCTCACAGAGATGGAGCTGCCCCTCAGAAGAAGCTGCAGACCCCACGGGGGTCTGACCTCAGTCCCCTCTCCTCCAGCTGAACACACCAAGTGCCCTCAGTTGCTCCTCCTGTTGCGTCTCCGACCCTTCCCCACCCTCATTGCCCTCCTTTGGACACTCTCCAACAGCTCCATGTTTTCCTCACATTGTGTCCCCCCAAACTGCCCCAATATCACAGGAGAGGCCCCAGCCCAGAGTGGGACAATCCCCTCCCTCCCCTGATGTCCCCCAGGACAGGGATGTCCCCCTGGCTCCAGGCACTGCTGACCTGTGGCCAACTGGCCATGGGCCAGGACCCCCAGGGCCCTTCCCAGCCCCCACACAGAGCCAGGGCTGCCCATCCCAGGGGCAGAGTCCGGCCCTTCCCCCCTTTGAGCCTCCCCCAGTTGGGGATTGTCCATCTCTGCTCTGTCCAGGTCTCTCTGCCCTCCAGGGAGCGACAGCCCCTCCCAGTCTGGTGTCCTTGGCCAACTGACTTAGTTTTCCTTTGAGCTGAAGATGTTGCAGAGCACAGGGCTGAGGATGGAGCCCCGTGGAACCCACCAGTGCCACCCTGATGCCACCCCAGCCACAACCCACAATCCCACCCCACTGTTACCCAGCTGTAAAACAACAGGCTGTGTTGCCATCCCAGTTTATGTGGGAGAAGAAAATATCCAGGAAAAAGCACTCCAAAGAAAAGATGTGCTTATCAGGGGCAGCTCCAGGAATGAGGGGCAGCTCCAGGGGCACCTCCAGGGCTCTGCTCTGCCCCAGACTGTCCCCTGGCACTGGAGCTGAGCTGCTCTGGGGGGCACTTTGGCAGCGGAAGGTGGGAGGGAGGACAGAAAGTGGGTTGGGGGTTAGTTGGGTGTGAAGAGGAAGAGGGGAAGGTTTGGGAGTGGAAGGACAGGGATGGAATCACCTGTGGAGGTGGGAGGGGAGGAGGTGAAACAAGGGAGGGGAAATTCCTGATAAAACCCACCCCTGAGGGGGAGGGGAACTCGAGCTGTGGTTAGTAGGTCCCTGGGGGTGAATCAGAGTGGAGGGACACTGATCAGTGTTTATTTCTATATGTAACAATATAAATATTATATGTAATATGTCTGGGGTAGATTCCAGAACAGTTTGGCTTGCAGAGGAAAGGAGGGATGGAGCAGTTTTCGTTGTTATTAACTATAAGAATTCAAGATAAAAGCATAAAAATGACACTTTAGAAAATGTGGAAGGGAAAAGAAAGGATGGGAGTGGAATGATCTCACCACCTGTGGATGAGGAAAAGAAAGGGGGAAAGGATCAGTGTGGAATTATCTCACCACCTGTGGACCCTGTGACAAGACCTGATTGTTGGAGTTTTGATGTCCATTGGTGTCAGTGCTGATCCATCAGGGGTGGGGAAGCCCCCAAAACACAGAGTTTAGTGGGATAATCCATGCTCAGTTCAGGTGGGAAGGCCCAGGTCCCTCCCCTGGGGAGGAGGGACGCCGTAATTCCCAATGGGAATTGTGACATGTTCTCACAGTTATTTCCCTGTCAAATGTGTGGAATTTGGAGTCATTTCCCTGCAGAAGTTTAGGAATGTCAGTCCCAGCAGAGCTGACCTGGTGCTGTGAGATTCAATTAGAGGAGCTAAAGGGTGTTTGTGACAAAGCATGAGGGGCTGGGGAAGAGAATTAATTCCAACAGTGGCCAGAAATGTTGTGTTTAATTGCAGTGGTGGGTCAGCAAAGCACCTGCTGCCTTTGGAGTGATTGAGTCATTAATTAGGATTAGTTAATTGTCTCTCAGACCCTCCCGTCAGTATCTGGCAGCAGCAAACACTCCCCACCCTAAAAAGGAGGTTTAACCCCAAAGTGCTGCTCCCACCCCTGTCTCTGGGGCTGTTACAGCCCTGGGATAAATCCAGAGCCTCTGCCAGGCTGGGATGGGGTGGGATTGGGCCCTGCTCCAGCTTCCTGCCCTGGTGCAGCTGGAAAACCTGCTGGAGCTGCACCAAACAGCCTCAACTGCTTTGAGGATTCCTCTGGGAGAGGATCCAGAACTATCTGGAGGTGGATTCCAGCTCTGAGGTTACCAGGGAACAGCTCAAACATGGAATCATGGAATGGTTTGGGTTGGAGGGACCAGAAAGATCTTGTTGCAGCCCCCTGGACACCTCCCAGCGGCACAGGGTGCTCCAACCCAGCCTTGGACACTCCCAGGGATGGGGCAGCCACAGCTTGTCTGGGAATTCCATCCCAGCCCCTCCCCACCCTCCCAGGGAAGAATCCTAAATTTCCCCTCTTCCAGTTTGAAAGCAAAATCCCTGAGCTGAACAGCAGCAGCTGGAATGTGCTCCTGCGGAAAGATTTGCATTTCGTGGGATGGTTTAGGTTGGAAAAGGCCCTGAATTTTATTGAATCCAACTGGTTTGGGAAGGCAGGAAGGCCCAGGTGGGTCAGAACTTCCTGGGAATGTTGGACCAGAGGTCTGTTCAAGCACTGAGTGTGTGGCTCTGCTTTTCCAGGCATTCCCAACCTGATCACAGCTGACATGATCAAGGAAGGAGCAGCAGTGATTGATGTGGGAATAACCAGAGTGCAGGATCCTGTCACTGCCAAGTCCAGGCTCGTTGGGGACGTGGATTTTGAAGGTATGGAAAGGCTCTGGATGTGCTTTCCTGAGCACTTGGGTGCTGAGAGGGGGGACAAAGTCCTGGTGCATCCAGTGCTGTTCCATGTTATCCCAGGAAGTGCCTTGGGGAAACCCCCTTGGCCTCCATTCCAAGACATTCCAGTAAAACCATGCAGGACTCACCTGCATTCCCTGAGCTGCAGCTCCAGAGGGGCTGCTGGGGTGAGCCTGGGGAAAGGCACTGGAATTTCCTCCTGGGACAAGAGGAGGGTGAATATTCAGGTGGATGAAGCCCCAACACCACAGCCATGTGTGAGATCCACCCTTAGCCTTGGCCTTCACATTGCTGTGCCACAAATCAGCTCCTACACCTCGCTCTGGGCTTTCCCCCAGGCTGGGCTTAGCTGGGAGGGAGGGAAAGGCCCACGGGGGGGGCCTGAACTGAAGGCCCTGGTGGGGTGGGGGTGTTGCTGTGCTGGTTTCTCTCTGAGCTGTGCCCCCTGTGTCCAGGGGTGAGGAAGAAGGCGAGTTTCATCACCCCCGTGCCCGGCGGTGTCGGGCCCATGACCGTGGCCATGCTCATGAAAAACACCATCATCGCTGCCAAGAAGCTGCTGAAGCCCAAAGAGCTGGAAGCTTTGACTGCTTAGCCTGGGAATATCCTTCCTCTTTTAGCACTGGAAGCAACATTCCAAACTGAGTCCCAAACAGGCCGATAGAAACTGCAATATTGGTTATTTATTGTCTGGGAAGTGGAAGTTTCCCCGCTGGGATTTGGCAGGGAAGCTCTGTGGGACTGAGGGGTGAGAATCTCCACACTCCTGGATTCCTCCTGCTTGGCAAGCTGCTTTATGTGTGAGCCAGCCCTGCTGCTGGCAGGGATGTGGGGCCTGGGAGCAGCAATCCTGTGGGATTTGCTCCGTGGCCCAGAGCAGGGGCTGGATGGGATGGCAAAGCTCGGCCTGTGCTGCCCCTCCTGCTCATTCTGTGTGTTTGGGCCGAGCTCTTCTGTGGGAGAAGAAAAAGGTTAACTTGAAAAGGTGAACTAAAGCCATATCTGTGCCCTGGGGCTGTGCAGGGCAGTGGCAGAGCTCTTGTAACGTGTCCTGCTGTGCAGCTGAGCTGGGGTTGGGGTTTGTTTGCTATTTGTTTGGGTTTTTTTTTAAAAAGCCTTTTTTCTAACCAAAGAACAGCGTGGGGAGGGTTTGGTGTCCACAAGGGCACAGGGGGTTGTTGTAAAGTGTGAGTAAGTAGTGAGTAATGCAGGCTAACTAAATAAAGTGTGAGAAGACAAAAACAGCCCCTACTTGTGCCCTGGAATTATTATTAAGGAACTCTTTCCCTTCTGGAAGAGCAGCTCTGGGTGGTTTTCCAGCCCTTGTGGGCAGGGGCAGGTCTGGCTTCCACCCCGAGCCTGCCTGGGGCACAACTGCCCCCCCAGCACCAACTGGGCTTAAAAGGGGGCAGAGCTCTTGCTTTGCAGCCTGAACCAAACCTGCTCAGCTCCCTCGGGTTGGTTTCTCAGCCAAATCCACCTCACAGCCCAAAGGAGTTGGGTGCAAACTGGAATTACCTCTTGCCAAGCTCGAACCATCCCAGAACATCAACCTTACCTGGGGGTGCCTGGAGCAGGGAAACTTCCTGGCAGGATTTTCCACGGGCACTGAGGGGAATCCTGGCCTCTTTCCTCTTCATTTCCTGGAGTGCCTGATCCACCTTCCAGGTGCCAGGGCCTGGATGCCTTTTGCAGCCTTTAAAGGGCTGGAGGGGCCAGCTGAGCCAGTGCCAAACACCCATCCCGGGGGGGGGATGACCAGATTCTCTGGGATGGGGAGGGGACTGTGGTTCCTGAGTCACTGAGGCCCAAACAGTGCCAAGGGATGGGTTCCAAACAGAGAATTGACTTTATTCCTTCAGCAAAAGGGAGCAGAGGGAAGAGCAGGGACAGCTCAGGTCAAAACACCTCCTGGAGCCCCTGTGAGCAGCTCAGTTTGGGTCAAATCATCTCCCAGAGCTCCTGCAAGTGGCTCAGTTTGGGTCAAAACATCTGGAGCTCCTGCAAGGGCTCAACTTGGGTCAAAATATCTCCTGGAACTCCTGCAAGGGTCAACTTGGGTGAAAACACCTCCTGGAGCTCCTGCAAGTTCAGCTTGGGACAAAACATCTCCCAGAGCTCCTGTGAGCAGCTCAGTCTGAGTCCAAAACACCTCATGGAACTCCTGCAAGCAGCTCAGTTTGCATCAAAATGTCTCCTGGAGCTCCTACAAGGGCTCAGCTTGGGTGAAAACACCTCCTGGAGCTCCTGGGAGCGGCTCAGCTCAGGTCCAAGACATCTCCTGGAGCTCCTGTAAACTCAGCTTGGGTCAAAACACCTCCTGGAGCTCCTGTGAGCACCGATGGAAACAGGTGGGAAGGGAATTTGGGATTCAGGGACTGGAGCAGAAACACCCGGAGAGCTGAGACTCTTTGGAAGGTTTATTGGGGTTCTCCAAGAAATACAAAACGCTGATGGTGGGCCCGGGCTGGGGGCGGCGAAGCTCGGACAGAAAGCAGAACCCACGGTGCAAAAATGCCCAAACTGAGCCCAAATCCCGCTGGATTCTCCAGAGGCTCCGGCTCTGCCCTGTGGAACAGTCCCCAGAGGGCCCCAGGGCCTTGGGAAGTGGAGCTCATGGGCTGGGTAAAGCAAGTTGATTAAAATCATGAGCCTACCACGCAGGATTGGTACAAAAGGTGACACAACCTTCAAGTTGGAGTGTTAATTAGTGGTAATTATTGTTAATTAACACCCAAGTGGTGGGGGGTAACTGTTGTTTCTCTCAGCCCATGTCCCCCCCCGGAGATGCACCTGAACCAGGAAAAATGGCTATAAATAGGAAATTGCCTTCAAGTCTCTGCTGGCTTTGGGTATTTCCAGGGATGAGTCCCCAGAAAGGCTCAGACCAGTTGCAATATTGAGCTGGTGGCCCAGAGCCCCCAGTGCTGCTGGTGTGGATGTCCCTGCTCGTGGGGAGGGTTGGAGCTCTGGGAGGTTGGAAAGAGAGGGGGAAAATACAGGGCTGGGGTAGAAAAAAGGAGTGAAAGGATCAGATTTGAGGGTCATTTCAGAGCAGCGTTTGGGCTCAGGCTGGGCTGGGAAAAATCCATGGAAAGCCTCAGCACTGCCCTGGTTGGTGCTGCTGGAAAAACGGGGGTGGGAACCAAACCGGGTTCAGAGCCTCCAAACCTGCTCCTTCCCTTCCCCTCCCAGAGGATCCAGAGGCAGCAGAGGGTGGGAAGGCCCGTTTGGAGCCGGAATGCCCATGGATACCCAGCAGGGAGGTGCTGGAAGTGAGCCTGGAGTGACAGGGGGCAGGTCCTGGCTCTGCCCTCCCTGTTCCAGCTGCTGTTAAACCCCTGGGAAGGGCCGGGATGGAGGAGCCAAAGTGGGAGCGAAGCCCCTTGGATGGGCTGGGCAGCAGAGAATCCTCGAATTCCTCCCGGGAGAGAATTCCTCCAGGCTTGGGAATGTCTCAGTGCCATCCAGAGGGAGGGATGGGATGGGGCTGTTCCCGGGGCCCTGGGAGAGCTGCGGGATGTGGGGATGGGCCACCAAAGGGTGTCACTGCAGCCCCTGCTACCATTCCAGATTCCTGCACAAACCATTCCTGATCCCTGCACAAACTATTTCTGATCCATGCAGGAACCACTACAGATTCCTGCAGAACCCACTCCTGATCTCTGCACAAACCATTTCTGTTTCCTACAGAAACCATTGCCAATTCCCTGCACAAACCATTCCTGTTTCCCTGCACTAACTATTCCTGTTTGCTGGAGAAATCATTCCTCTTTTCCTGCACAAACCATTCCTCTTTTCCTGCAGAAACGATTCCTGATTCCTACAGAAACAACTCCCATTTCCCTGTACAAACCATTCCTGATTCTCTGCCCAAACCATTCCTGTTTTCCTGCATAAACTATTCCTGTTTCCTACAGAAATTATTCCTGATTGCTGCAGAAACCATTCCTGTTTCCCTGTAAAACCTGTTGCTGGTCCCTACAGAACCCATTCCCAAATCCCTGCAGAAACCATTCCTGTTTCCTGAGGAAATCATTCCTGTTTCCCTGCAGAAACTATTCCTTATTCCCTGAACAAACCATTCCCATTTCCTACAGAAACCATTCCCATTTTCTGCACAAACCACTCCTAATTCCCTTCACAAACTGTTCCTGTGTCCTACAGAAACTGTTCCTCATTCCCTGCACGAACCACTCCTGTTTCCTACAGAACCCATTCCCGTTTCCTACAGAACCCATTCCCAGTTCCCCGTGGAAACCAAGGCCCCATTCCCTGCCCTGCTCTCTCCACAGCCTGGTCGTTGTTGCCCTCAAGTGGCAAAAACCTTCACCCTGAGCCGCTTCTCCTCCTTCCCTTCCATCCCTTCTCCTCCTTCCCTTCCCTGTCTGGAGCTCCAGGCTCCTTCTCCATCCTTCCTCCTCCTCCTCCTCCTGCTTCCAGTCCCAGCAGAGCCGGGTCCCTCCGGANCAGCCCCGCGGCCAAAATTACCCATTCCACCTTTTCCGCCCCGTTTCGCCGCCCAGCGGGAAGGGAGGGAATCCAACAACTCCCGGCCTCGGGTGTCCCATAGAAAAATAAGCCCGAATTCCTTTATATATATATATGAATATGCAGCTATCTCTATACGGACCCCCTGGCCGGGGGGCTACAAGGTGGTCTCGCTGCCCATGTCCCGAGGCGCCTTTTCCGTGTCGGTGTCCTCGTAGTCTGACTCCATCTCGATCTTCACCTGGGGCACGGCACAGATGGGGCTCCGGGAGTAGGGAAAAGCGGGAGAGGACGGGCAGGAAATCTTCAGGTGGAGGGTAATACTGGGATGGAGCGGGAGAGAGAGGGGTCAGGGGGGGAAGCTACTCCAAAAACACCCCGAAACCAACCCAAATACACCCCAAAACTACCCCAAAACCACTCCAAAAACACCCCACACCCACCCCAGAATCACCTCCAACCCACCCCAAAAACATCCTAAATGCACCCCAAAACCGTCCCCAAACCATCCCAAACCCTCTCCAAAACTACCCCAAAACCACCCAAACCCCACCCCAAACCCATTCCGGAACCCTTGGGTGGTGCTGCTGCCAATACATTAATTAATTAAACCTGATATTTTGCCTTCAATATATATAAATCTGCAGGGAGTAATCCCAAATGTCAGGATTTGGAGACATCCCGATCCCAAAAATCTCTGTGGCTGTTGCTCAGCAGAATGTTATGGCATTTTTAGGGCGGTTTTATGGTGTTTTTGTTGCTCCAAACTCTCTCCCAACAGCCTGTTGGCCACCAAATCCACCCCAAATCCAGAGGGATGGTGTGAAAACAAAGGTGGATATTTGGGAAGTGCTCCAGGCTGGAGAAGGGGATGCCCAGCAGGAGCAGGGGTTGGTTATCCCAAAAGTGTCTCCCTGGTGGGTGGTGCTGCCACCAATAAATTAATTAATTAAAATTGATATTTTGCCTTTAATATGTAAAATCTGCAGGATATAATCCCAAATTTCAGCATTTGGAGACGTCCCGATCCTAAAAATCCCTGTAACTCCTGATCAGCAGCACTTTTATGACATTTTTGTTGCTCCAAACCCGCTCCCACCAACCTGTTGGCCACTAAACCCACCCCAAATCCAGAGGGACGGTGTGAAAAGGAAGGTGGATATTTGGGAATTGCTCCAGGCTGGAGCAGGGCTTGGTTATCCCAAAAATCCCTCCCCGGGGGCGGGGCCGAGGGACCCTTTTGGGGCGGGTTACCTGCGATCCATGTCTGAGCCGTTCGGGGAGGAATCAGAACGCAAAGCTCCAGGTGGAGGCCCTCTTTCCTGGGGGGACACGGCGGCGAAACATTCCCCAGGTGAGGAAAAACCTCATCCCAAAAATGCCCCTCATCCCGCCCCCCTCACTCCCTCCGGCCCTGCCGGGAGCGGGGGAGAAGCTCCCGGGAAATGCTGATTTTATGGGGGGGTTGGAGAAGGGAAATTCCCTGCCAAGGGCAGCTCGAGGGCACAGTTAGTGAATTTTCCAGTGAGGAATTGCTGGAATCCCGATGCAACCTGGAGCAAACTCTCCCAAATTTGTTCGGCATCGTTTTGTCGGGAGGGATGAGCCCGATCGAATCCCGGTTATTCCAACCCGAGTTTTTCACCCACCGGCTTTGGGGGCTCCAAACATTCCCAAACAAATATATTCTTCAAACAATCCCCTCAGGGTGGGGATGGAATCCAGGAAAACCCTGGCGTTGGTGGAGATTTCGGGAATGCTGGCGGCCCCCAGGGCTCCGAGATGCCCTCGGAGATGTCCCCTCCTAGAATTGGGCCCCGACCCTGGGAAGGGGGAGCGGGAGGGATCCAGGCTGCGTCTGCCAGCGGGGTTAGTGCCGGGGGGGCTGCGCGGAGCCCCCGGCTGGGGGGCGGGAAGCAGCGGGAGGGGCGGGAGCGGCTCCCGAGCCCGGTACTTACGGCTGAGGCAATGGGGGCCCCCGTTTCGGGGCAGCGGCTCCAGGGGGATCTTAATGACTGAGGGAGGTGGGAACTGGGGAAAAAACCGGGAATGTCGGTGAAGGAAATGCTGGGGAGGGGGCGCTGAGACCGCCTGGAGCGCCCTCGGGGACCGAGGTGGGAGCGGAAGGAGGATCCGCATCCCCCGTCCCAAACGCCGCGGCAGGGGATGCGGTGGGATGCACGAAGGGGGAATGGAATGCGGGCAGGGAATCCAAAGGATCCCGGCGGGATGTGCCGGGCTGCTGCTCGTGTGGGACTGTGCGAAATCCCGCAAAACCTCCCACACAGCCTGCTCTTTGGAGCAGGTTCGGCCGGGCCTGGGGAGGTGTCATGAAATCCCAGCCCGACTCCCACAGATTCTTCCCCAGACTTCCCTGGAATGTGCGGAGCAGGGACACGCCTTCCCGGAGAGAGGGGAAGGGGAACCCGCCCACCAATCCCCACTCAGTGACTGTTTCTTTTTGCCACCGTGGGCACAATTCCTTTGATATAATTCCTTGGATTCACTGCCCTATCCCATTTTATTCCATATTTTGCCTTACTCAGCTTTTACATCATGTAGTAAATTATTGTGATTAAGATCCTTTGTCATAATAAATAATCCATTTTATATAAATAGATCTGATTTGCCTTCATGAAAAACTGCGGGGCAAAGGGATTCAAATCCCACCTCTGTTATTCCTTAAACTTAAACTGGTGACCAAGTCCAAGGCTAAGATTAGATCCGGCCAGCCTTGGGATCCTCTGGGGGGAGTTTGNCGTGGTGGGTCCTGTGCCCTCAGCTGTGGCATTTGGGCTCCTCTCCCTTCTTTTGCCATGATTTTCCAGCTTCCATGGTGGGCTGAGCATTCCCTGGAGCCTCCTGGATCACTCCTGACCCCCCCCCCCGGCAGCCCGTCCCCTCCCTGCGGCTG
>VXBX01007778.1:12478-29376 GCA_013400415.1 Scytalopus superciliaris | reverse complement strand
ATCCCACATCATCATGGGGCACCCCACACTGCCATAGGGCACCTCACAGTGCCATGGGGAACCCCACACTGCCATGGGGCACCCCACACTGCCGTGGGACACCTGACATCACCCTGCACTACCCCACACTTCCATGGGGCACCCCACATTGCTCTGGAGCACCCAGCACTGCCATGGTGTACCCCACTCCCCCTGCTGCACCCCACATTGCCATGGTGCCCCCTCCATCACCCCACATCACCCCGAAGCCCCCTGGCACAGCTGCAGGGCACCCTGCAGCACTTTGGTGCACCCCACACCCCCCCCGATGCACCCCACATCATCCAACATCACCCCACAGCATCCAATACCACCCCACAGCATCCTGGAGCACCCTGTATCACCCCAATGCACCCACATTGCCATGGGGCACCCAGGACCACCACAGTGCACTCCACATCACCTTGATGCATCCCATGTTGCCATGGGGCACCCCACATTGCTCTGGGGCACCCTGAATCACCTTAGTGCACCCCACATCATCCTGATGCACCCTTATTGCCATGGTGCACCCCACATCACCCTGGGGCACCCCACATTGTCACAGCACACCCTTCCTCACCCCACATCCCCCTAAAGCATCCTGACACAATTGCAGAGCACCCCACAACACTCTGGGACACCCCACACTGCCATGGGGCACCCCACATTGCCACAGGACACCCAGCACTGCCTTGGGGCACCCCACATCACCCCACACCACCCACACCACCCCACATCATCCCCCTGTGCCCCCTGCCCTGCTGCCCCTCGTACCACCCCACCACACCCACCACCTACAGCACCAAATGACCTTCACACCCTGGGCTTTGTCACCCCAAAAACGCGGCTTGCAAAGGAAAGGGGGATCCAGGACAAACCACATGGAATCCCAGGATGTGCTGGGTTGGAAGGGACCCCCAAGGATCATCCATCCAGCTCCTGGCCCTGCACAGACACCCCAGCAATCCCACCCTGTGCCCCAGAGGATCATCCAAACCGTCCTGGAGCTCTGGCAGCCTCGGGGCCGTGCCCACTGCCCTGGGGAGCCTGGGCAGTGCCCACCACCCTCTGGGGGAAGAGCCTTTCCCTGAGATCCAACCTGAGCCTGCCCTGGCACAACTCCAGCCATTCCCTGGCTCTGTCCCTGGTCCCCACAGAGCAGAGATCAGTGCCTGCCCCTCCTCTGCCCCTCCCCAGGGAGTTGGACCTGCAGTGAGGTCTCCCCTCAGTCTCCTCTTCTCCAGTTGGACACCCCAAATGCCCTCAGTGTTCCCTCCAGGCCCTTCCCCACCTTCACCCCAGAGACCCCAAAAGGGGGTCCCGGGCCAGGCTCACCCTCAGCTTGTGCTCCTTCCTGTTGACGATGACGGCCGTGATCTGCTGGTCCATGAAGATGAGGATGGTGACCAGCAGGGCGGGCAGGGCACTCGCCAGGTAAACCCACCACGGGTTCTTCCCGAAGGGGAACACGAACCACCCTCGGTCCACACGGGTGGGCTGGGGGAGAGCAGAGCGGGTTGGACACCTCGGCCGAGCCCGGGGAGGGACCAGAGGGGGGGAAACACCGGCACTGACATTTTGGGAAGCCCCCACATCCCCCCTGCCCCCACCCCAAAGTCTGCCCGGGTGCTCCCAGCGATACCCTGGGTGCGGGAAGAGAAACTCTCTCCCTGGGGAAGAGGAATTCTTCTGGAATGGGATTTTCTGGCTTTTTTTTTTTTTACCTTGAAATCAGTAGGCACTTGGAGCTTTGGGGTGTTGAGTCCAAAAAGCACATCCAGCCCCACAAACATTAGTATGGACATAAAGATAGAGAAATCACTAACAAATTTACGCAGCTGCCGGGAGTGAGAGAGAGAGAGAAAAGGGAGGAAAACAACAAAAAAAAAAGGGAGGAAAGAAAGTCACAGGATTAGAATATTCCTTAGAAAAGGCAAAGTGGCTTTTAAGAAGGTGCCAGGACGCTGTGGTTGTCCCCCCAAAGTGGTGAGGAGCTGGAAGAAGAGTGGGAGAGCTGAGGGGTCCCCCCCGGCGCGGCCCAACCTTGATGATACTGGGAATGTGGAGTTTGGGGGTGTCCAGTCCAAAACAGGCATCCACTCCACAGAAAATCAGGATGGAGAAGACATTGGAAAAATCAGCAATGAAAGCCCTGACCTGGAGGCAAGACAGGGAAATGGGGGTGGAAAGGGTAATTAATGGGATGGAGGGATGAATTAATGGGATGGAGGGGTTTGCTCCTGCTTTGGTGTCTTTCCCTGTGGCTTTCCAGCTCCACTCATGGATAACCCACAAAATCCAGGTTTTTCTCCCCTTCCATCACACAGTTATGGGTTATTCAGGATGTGAGAACCAAATTACAGAACCATGGAACCACAGAATGGTTTGGATTAGACGGGATCTTAAGGATCATCTCATTCCACCCCCTGCCATGGGCAGGGACACCTCCCACCAGCCCAGGGTGCTCCAACCCGGCCTTGGACACTCCCAGGGATGGGGCAGTCACAGCTTCTCTGGGAATTCCATCTCAGCCCCTCCCCACCTTCCCAGGGAAGAATCCCTTCCTGATATCCCATCTTTTGGGAGTGTCACCTGCACCCTCAGCTTGGGGTCACCTGCTCAGGGTGCCCTCATTTAAGTCATTAGTGAAGTTATTTAATTACACGGGTCCCACACAGACCACAGAGGGCACCTCTGGCCACAGAGCCACTGACCACAACCCTCTGGATGGGACCATCCAGCACATTCCTTGTCCTAATCCATCCCAAAGTCCACTGAATCCCCCTCTCTCCATTGCAGAGAGAAGGTCGGGGTGAAGCTCCACATCAAAGGCTTTCCAGAGTCCGGGAATCAGTGGCTAAAAGCTCAGGGAGGATCCCAATTCCTCCCAACATCTCCTAAAAACACAGATTTACTCTCCCGGAGTTCTTTGCATCCAGCAAAAAGCCCAACCATTCCAATCTTCCCTCCCTTCTGGAGAAGAGCCTGGGGAGGCTCTTCCCTTACCTTGGTGGGGAAATAGCGGCTGAATTTGAACTTCTTCAGGGTCAGGGTCATGGAGTAGGTGCCGAAGAAGAGGATGAAGGACATGAGGGCCAAGTCAGGCACGAATTTACAGGATTTGCCCACCAAGCTGCCGCCGTATCTGAGACATTCCTTCTTACTCAGCTGAGTCCAGTCCAGAGCTGTGAGGTTAATAGCATTGGACTGGGGAGAAAGTCCCAGAAAAGCAAAATTAGTGTGTTATTGGCTGGGAAAAGGGGCAATTCCCGACCAAATAGACCAAAATCAGCGTTTTTAGCAACTCCAGCTTGCAAGGAAAGGGGTATTTTGTGGTCAATGCCCCCCAAGTCGGTATTTTAAGGAGTTGCCAAGGGGTGTTTCATGGCCAACTCCCAAAACTGGAGTTTTAAGGAATTGCAAAAGGGCATTTTCTGACCAAACCCCCAAAATTAGTATTTTAAGGAATCACAGTGTGCAAAGGAAAGGGATATTTCTCTGCCAGAAAAGCAAAATTTCACATTTTTACCAACTGCAGATTGCAAGGAAAGGGGCATTTCATGTCTAAACCCCCCAAATTAGTGTTTTAAGAAATTGCAAAGGGGAATTTTGTGGCCAACTCCCAAAACCGGTATTTTAAGGAATTACAAAGGGGCATTTTCTGGCCAAACTCACGAAATTGATACTTTAAGGAATTGCAAAGGGGAAATTTGTGACCAACTCCCCAAACCGGTATTTTAAGGAACTGTAAAAGGATATTTCCTGGCCAATCCCCCAAAATTGGTATTTTAAGGAATTACATTTTCTGGCCAAACCCTAAAACGAGTATTTTGACACCCAACCCACCCAACTCTGAGTTTCCCTCCCTCGGATCCGCCCTCCCTTATCCCAGAATTCCCGCTGGGATGAGCGAAGCCGCTTACCAGAGAAACGTTAGTGGTGTTCGGTGCCACTGGAGCTGAAGCATCGAACAAGGTCGCGTTGGCTGCGGGAAAGGAGTTTGTTATTGAGGTTTTTGGCTGCAGCGGAGCCTTTGGCATCGCAGCCCGCCGGGACGCGGCACGGGCAGCAGGGCGGGATGGACGGAGGATGGAAGCGCATCCTGGGAGAGCCGCGCACGGACCGGCCCCCCCGAGGGCAGAGCGGCATTTGGGGAGAACCCCCCCAATTTCTAACCCCGCAGCGACTTCTCCCTGATTAATCCCACGCGGCGCTGGAGGACGCGGCTTCTCCCGCGGCGGCTTCTCCCTCCAGGGCTGGGCGGGAGGGTTTTTAGGAGCTTCCCAGCACCTAAAATTTTTAGGAGCTTCCCAGGGAAGCCGCCGGCAAAGGGGGGGTTGGAGCATCCCGAAAGCCGCGGCTTAAAACCGCGGGGGTAAAGACTGACAAAGCAGCCCGTCGGGTTCTTTTTTGGAGAGGCGGCACCAAATCATGCCCAATTCGCTCTTTTTAAAATTTGTTTTTATTTTAGGTTTTGTTTTTATTCGGTTTTTAAAATTATTTTTCTGGGTGTTTTGGTGTCTCACTGCAAAAATCCAGCTTTTCCAGCCCCCGGCGCCTTCTCCTCCAGGGCAAAAAGCGGCTCCGCTCGGCTCTTCGGGGATCGCAGCTCGGCGGCTTCGGGAGCCCCCCCGGTGTTTCTGGGTGTCCCTGAGCGGGGTCCGGGACTGCTCGGCCCCCCCCCTCTTCCCTCCGGTCCATCCTCTTCCTGTGCCCGGCGGGAATTTCGGCTGCCCCGGACCTGCCGCTCCATCCCCGGCGCCGAGGATTAATGAAGGAGAAGCGATTGCTGGGTTAGAGAGACCCGGGGGCCGCCAAAACCACGCTCTGGCAAACCCAGCACTAAAACCATCCTCATTATTATCATTTTGCCCTCCACATCCTCTTATTTTTTTCCAGAAACCGGCCTTAATTTGGGATTTCTACGAGTTAAAGGGCAGCACAGCACTGGTGGTATTTAAGGGCGCCCCCCTAAGGGCTCCACACAAACCCTTTTAGCAGAGAGAGAGAAAAGTAAAATACATGGAAAAAAAAAAAACAAAACACCAAAACCCTCACGGGGGAAGAGTATCAAATATTAAAAGAGTGTTAATATTTAGAAGGCGATACTCACTTGAGATTGAAATCAGCCCAAATTGATGTGTGCAGCAGAGACAAATATGGGACAAATCAGTTATAATGATCAAAAATCAGAGCTAATTTAAAAAAAAAAAAAGGATTTAAAATAAATTAAGGAAAAAAAAAAGGATGGAGGGGGGAATAAAGAGAATTTCTCGTTATTTAGAGGAATGGCAAATCCAACGTGGGCATCACTGCTGTGGGCACAGAGGGTGAGGAACGGGTGGCAAAGAGGTCGGAGGTGTTTGGGGTGCAAATGCCTCGTGGTTGTTTGGGATGGGGACTGGAAAAGGGGGCACCTCCTTGGAGGTTCAGCCCGGCCGGGGGGGCTGCCAGGCCCGTTCCGGCACACGCGGTGGGTGGGCACGGCTCCAACTCCTGGGAATTGCCTTTGCCCTCCCCCAGGGTCAGGTCTGGGGGTTCCATTTGGGAGGAATCCTGTTGGCTGTCAGAT
The DNA here is from genome assembly GCA_013400415.1 of Scytalopus superciliaris. Classification (NCBI taxonomy): domain Eukaryota; kingdom Metazoa; phylum Chordata; class Aves; order Passeriformes; family Rhinocryptidae; genus Scytalopus; species Scytalopus superciliaris. The sequence continues at coordinate 23,783 of VXBX01007778.1, read as the reverse complement.
CCCACCGGCATCCCATCACTCAGCGGGCATTGGAGGAGCAGAAGTTGAAGGGACACTCACTATTAATTAAACCACATCATCATTATTCCCTTCTTGGCATCCTTGGGATGGCACTGGGAACACGTTGGGTAGAGGGTCTTGGATGCTTTAAATTCCATGGAGAGCTTCACCATCACCTTCATTCCCCAGGAATGGATGATATTCCCCCAGACTGTTCCTACTGAGACTTTCCGAAGGGATCCAGCTCCTCTCAGAGCCAGTGGTCGCTCCCACAGCCCCAAATCTCCGCTCCCTTCCAGGGGCTGCCTACAGGAGCATCTGGGCTGCACATTTCGGATCAGGGATCATCCAGCAGGTCTATCCAGGAGCAGAACCAAGGGAGCCATGGAAAGACCATCTGCTCAGAGCCTGATGGCCCCTCCTTTTGGAAAAGGAGCAAAAAAAGGGAGAAAAATCAATCCATGGGGGTTTCCACACCCAAGTGGGACATTCCAGACACCGGAGAGGACAAAGCCACTCCAGGTGTTTTCTGGAGAGTGAGTTTCCATGGGCAGCAGGTTGGAATTAATAACCTAAAATGTCTTTTTGTTTCTGTATTTCCTTCTTGTCCATCCAGGTCTGGCTGCTCCAGGCTGAGCTTCCAACTCTCCAGCACCATTCGCTGTGTCCCAGGAGGCACCAGTGTGTCCATCCATGTGGGACAAGGCTCTTCTTCCATCCTCAGGGTCACCCTCAGAGGAGGATAAGGGTGAAATCTCTCCACTTGGCACCATCTGGTGTGTCCCAGGAAGCACCGAGATGTCCATCCATGGGGGACAAGGCTCTTCTTCCACCTTCAGAATCACCCTCGGAGGAGGAGGGTGAGGATGAGGCCTCTCCACCACTCGTTGTGTCCCAGAGAGCACCGAGATGTCCATCCATGTGCGACAAGGCTCTTCCATCTTCAGAATCACTCTGAGAGGAGGATGAGGATGAGGACAAAGTCTCTCAGCACCACTTGCTGGTTCCCAGAGGCACCAAGATGTCCATGCACGGTGGACAAGGCTCTTCTTCCACCTTCAGAATCGCCCTCAGAGGAGGGTGAGAGGTCTCTCCTCTCAGCACCACTTGATGTGTCCCAGAAGGCCTCAATGTGTTCATCCATGTGGGACAAGGCTCTTCCACCTTCAGAATCACTCTCAGAGGAGGAAGAGGATGAAGTCTCTCCTCTCAGCACCACTTGCCGTGTCCCAGAAAGCATTAAGTTGTCCCTCCATGGGGGATAAGGCTCTTCCATCTTCAGAATCACCCTCTGAGGAGGGTGAGAACAAGCTGTCTCCTCTCAGCACCACTTGCTGTGTCCCAGAAGGTACCAACACGTCCATCCAAGTGGGACAAGGCTCTTCCTTCACCTTCAGAGTCGCCCGCGGAGGAGGAGGGTGAGGACGGGGCCTCTCCACCACACACTGATGAGGTCGCTGCCTCTTTCCACATCCTCATCCAACGATCCCATGGGATNACTTGTACATGGTCACGTAGTCGGGCTTGAAGTCGGAGTTGATGGGGTAGTACTTGAAGGCCCCAATCATCTTCTTGATGGCGTCGTAGATGAAGATGAAGCTGATGAGGGTGGAGAAGCCTTCCTCGGTGAAGCGCGTGATGTACTTTATAATGAAGCTGGCATCGGTGGCCACCAGGATAAGGCACTGTAGGGCCGAGTGCAGGCCGATCCAGAGGCGGAATTCCATGTAGTCGATGCCGTTGCCTCTGAAAATTGGGACAAGGCAAGAGCAGCCCCGTGAGAGCAGGCTGTGGGCTGGAGGGCACCTCCCACCCTGGTGGGGATGGGCCCGGTGGGAGAGACTGAAATGTTGTTCATTGTCCTCAACACTGCCAAAGTCATGGAAAGGCTTTTGGTCAAATTGCCCATCGGTGACCCCCAAGGAACCCTCCCAGATACACCTCCTGACCCGAGTCTGGGCTGTGAGACCTGAGACAACACTCTCCAATTGCCTCAGGTCTAAGGAGGAGCAAACGAGGCTCGGGGAAGAAGACCGTCCACAAAGGAAACCAAACCCAGCATGAGAATCCACCCTACGGGTGGAGGAGGCGCAGGGTTTGGAATGTGATGGTGAAGTCCCTCCACACCAAGGCAAAGGGGTAACCCCCCACCCACCCAGGAAGGCCACGCACACACACAGGACATTCACATGAGAGGCAGCTGAGAAGGGTCATAAACCATCCAAGACCCCCAAAGCACCCCCAGACTCGTTCCTGAGGTTTCCCGACACCAGAGGGCTGCACATGATCCAAGTGATGCAGCAGATCCTGTCACAAGAGACTGCAAAGCTTCTCCACCCCAGGGGAATCTCCTGAACATAAATTAATCCATCAGACTCCGTGTTTTGTGGGACCCCCAAGCAGACCAGAAGAAGACCCCTGGGATGATGTCAGGTTCCAGGGAGCAGTGATACGGTTTCTGTCTAATCTCTCTCTTTCTTCCCCTCCCCTCCTTTCTCCTATTTCGTTCAATCCCCCTCTCTCTGCCTCACATAAAATCCACACTCTTGACTGGCCCACGGTCTTGTTTGCACCTCAATCCGGGCAGGGGCCTCTCCAATCACTTTGCTGCCCAGATCAGAGCACCCAGTTCCCCTTGGAATCCCCCAGCACCTACTTGCTGAAGTCGAAGAGCAGCTTCTCGAAGATGAGGATGGGGCCGGTGCTGCTGAGGATGATGAGGGGCTGCCCAGCGAAGAGGCAGAACATGGAGCCTGCCATGGCCGTGCCCAGGAAGCTCTCCATGACACCCTGGGGGTGGATCACACCTGGAATTATGGTGATGCTGTGCCACGGCACATCCCCACGGACACCCCGCACAGGATGGGAATGAAGGACCTTCCCCTGCCCCCGGATAGGATGGCTGGGACCACGTCCCCCCGTTCCTGCCACTGAGATGGATTTTCCCATCCTGAGAATATTTCAGGACTGCCGGTCCCACTTGGGGGTGAATTTCCAGCCCTGGCACTAAAGCCTGACATGGCACAGGGAGGGTAAACCCCAATCCATCCCATCTCCTCCCAGCTTTCTGTCCCCAAGCCAAGGTGACCCCCTGTCCTTGGGTTTGACCTGGTAGTTGTCCGTGGCGTCCCCCAGCAGGCCCCCAAACGTGATGGCGTTGGTGATGCAGCCCAGGTAGATGAACAGAATGGCAGAGATGGACTGGATATGGAAACCTTCGTAGAAGTCGCTTGGGAACCAGGGCAGCTTCCTCTTGATATCCAGGTAGAGGCCACCACAGAACCTGGGGAGACACCACCGGGCACCAGACACGCGTGACTTCCACCAAAATGGAACGGTGGGGTCATGGAGTGCTTTGGGCTGGAAGGAACCCAAAGACCACTGAGCTCCATGCCATGGGCAGGGACACCTTCCACCAGCCCAGGTTGCTCCAAGCCCCATCCAAACTGGCCTGGACACCTCCAGGATGGGGCAGCCACAGCTTCTCTGAGCAGTTGTGAGATATAAATATACATACATATAAATAGATCTGGTGCTGCAAAAAGTCTGTGCCCCAAAGGAACTCACCCCTCTGTTCCCAAAAGGATTTCTGCCCTCCATGGCCCAAAACAATTTGACCCCTCAGTGCCCCAAGGGATCTGACCCCTCAGTGCCCCAAAAGATCTCACCCCTCTGTGCCCCAAAAGATTTCACCCCTCTGTGCCCAAAATGATCTCACCCCTCCATGTCCCAAAGGATTTCACCCCTCTGTGCCCCAAAAGATTTGACCCCTCTATGCCCAAAAGGATCCCACCCATCCATGCTCCAAAGGGTTTCACCCCTCCATGCCCCAAAGGATTTCAGCCCTCCATGCCCCAGGAGACCCCGGGATGACCCAGCAGGAGATGCTGGTGGGTGCTGGCACCCTCTGGAGGTTTTTGGGTGGTGGGTGCTGGTTCACCTGCCGGTCCACGCCAGCTCTTCCCCGATTTCATGAACTTCAGGCATCTCCCCGTCGTCACTGCCTCCTCCTCCAGCACCGCCAGCACCGGCACCGCCGGCCGTGCCGTTCATCTGGCCCACCTCGTTCAGGGAGAACACCGATTTCCTGCAGGACACGCGGCCCGGCGTTGGCACCGTGCCAGGGCAGGGGCCTCGCCCATGGGTGGCACCAGGGCTGGGCTTTGGGATTAGCCAGGAAAGATCCAGAGCGGGATTTGCTCAGGCAATGAAGATTGTCACAGAATTCTGGAGCGGTTGGGTTGGAAGGGACCTTAAAGATCATCTCGTTCCACCCCCCATCATGGACAGGGATACCTTCCATGGGAAGCTGTCCCTGCAAAGTGGGAAAACAGCTCTGGGGGCAAAAATTGCTGGAAGTCAGGATTTGTGGAGTGTTTGCAGAGGTTGTTTGTAGGGATGAAGGCAAGCCAAGGTGTTGCCCTCCAGCACCTCCACAGCAGGAGCCACCAGGGCTGTCCAGCCCCACAACTCCCACCCACCTCTTCTCCGCCGAGGGCACTTTTTTGGGCGGCTCAATCCTGATGTTGGGGTCCCACTCTCCGGGGGGCAGGACAATGACTTCATCCAGGAACTCATCTATGCCGGCAATCAAGTCTTCTCTGTCCCGGGCTTTGTAGGCAACATCGCTGAAGAGCTGGGGGTCGGCACAGGAGGGGGGTCAGCCTGGGGGGGTCTCCAGCTCCCACATTTCCCAGGCATTATGGGATGCTGGAGCTCAGGTTTTTGGGGTGATAGGGTGAAAATTGCTCTTTCTTCTGGGGTCTGAGCAGGGGGTCCCTGGGAGGGTGGTGTGGCACCTACTCACATCATCCACCATGAGAGTCGCGATGGCTCTGCCGATCTCGTTGTAGGATTTGGCTTTTCCAGCAGGACCCAGGAGAATAAAGAGGAATCTGGGAAGGGGAAGGTGCTGTGTTGGTGACTTTGGACCACCCTTTTCCATGGCACGAGACCACTCAGTGCTTCAGAATCCCACTCACCTGGTGGGGACGGGCACCTCCGTCACCCCTCCCAGCATTGTCGCCTGGAGGAGCCTCACGAAAGCCACAAAGGGCTTCTCCAGGAACTCCACTTCTCCCACCAGCACATTGGAGGCCTCGGCATCCTTGGGGATCTTCTTGATGAACTTGTTCTTCAGCTGTTGGAAAGACAAAGGTGGGCAAGGCTCCAAAATTTGGCTTTTCCCCCTCTCTTTTCCACACCCCAGCAGCAAAAGCTCAAACCTCTTCATCTCTGATGGTCTCAGGACTCCCAGAGGGGGGACTCGAGAGCCACACCCAAGAACAGGCCAGGAAAAGTTCATAAAACTGAAATCCTGTGTACTTGAAAACGTCACTAAACCAAGATTAACTAAACTACACACTCAGTTTGGAGAAGGGGCTTTGCTGCTCTGGGGTCTGCACAGGGAAAACTCCATGAAATCCCCCTGTGGAACAGCCAGGCCAAACCCAGGGATCCTGGGGCAAGGCAAAGGGCATTTTTGAAGTTTATTTTGACATCCAGGCTCCCCCCAAACCCTGCACGACACAGGAAGAGCCCTCAGCACTCTGCATGGGGGCTGCTCTTGTGCCTCATTCCTCCCCATCCTCATCCTCGGAGCAGCAACAAATAATGGAAGCAGGAAAAAATAATGGAAGCAGGAAACCTCATTCATGGATTTATTGCCCAGGTCTCTCCTCCCCTGCAGCTCTTTCATTATGAGCCTCCAAGGGTTCAATACCAACCCAGGCAGGGTGTTATTCTAATCTATATGGCAGCATGAGGGGAGGCATGTGAGCCGGGCAGGAGCTCTCCCCTTCCTAATCTTTTAAATCCAAATGGAAAAAAAAAGTCATAATAATAAAGCAACTCCTCCAGTGCAGCTTGGAATCAGAGCAGGAGTTACCAGTGACCACTAAGCTTCGGGTAACACTTAAAAAGTCTCTTTGTAGTGGGTCTAATAGGGCGATTAAACCTAAATGCTTTGCATATTTTGGGATTAACCCTCCGAACCCCATTGCTGGAGGTGACATTTGGGGTTCCTTGGATTGATTCACTTTGGAAGGTGCCCTGGAAACCTTCTGCTGCCCTGATATCATGGTGTCCCTGTCTGTGGCTCCTAGGAATACATGGATTTCCAGCCTTGGCTTTGCCCTAAATTGGCACCACCCCAGGTAAGGCCAGCAAGGACATCCCTGGGGAAATCAAGTTATTATCCCATTTCACCCCCTAAAATCCCACATGGCCAGGAATTTTCCCTGGGGTTTGTGCTGAAACAAAGCAAAGCCCATATGATGCATCCCAGATAAAGAGCCTGGGATGGGAATGAGACATCCAGCAAAGGAACGGGTCCAAATCCTGCTGATCCCATTGCACTGCCAGGCTGGGATCTGCCCACAAATTGTCCCAGCAGCTGGACCTCCTTCCCAGCTCCCTCAGGAGAGCAAACCTGGAGGGAAAAGCCCCCCATGGTCTCTCAGCTGAGCTCTGCATTAAGAACCCAAGTCCATTGTGCTGCAAACAGAGCAGAAAATGGAGCCCAGCTCTATTTCCAGACCTTTCTCCCGAGAGCTGAATCCACGTTTCCATGGAACGGGATTTACCCTCTGCAACCTGCCCTCACCCAGCCAGGCAAAGGCTCTTTAGGGATCCCCTCATTCTTCCAAGCACCTTTCCTTTCCTACCCAAAGGTTTTAGGGAATTTCTTCCTCCACCCTAAGCATTCTGAGCTCCACCAGGATCCTCCCACAGCCCCGATTCCATGTTCCACCTGCAAGCTCAGGTGTCACTCCTGGCACGGCTTCCCAGGGATCAACACAGGCAATGACTTCCCTAATGAGGAATTTGTCTGGATATCGAGAGGGTGAGACCACACAATGTTCACATGGACCTTCCCTTGGATTGGGAGGGAACCCAGTGGGGTTGGGTGGTTGGATGGGAACAGACCCATCACAGGGATGGGGTTGGATTGTGGGATGGCAACCCATGGTGGGGATGGAGATAGGTGGTTGGATGGTTGGATTGGAACAGCCCCATCATCGGGTTGGGGGTGGGATGGGAAAAACTCGATCATGGGGATGGGGTGGGATGGGAACAATCCCTTCATGGCAATTGATGGTTGGATGGGAACAATCCCATCACAGGGTTGGGTTTGGGTAATTAGATGGGAACATCTCCATCCTGGGGATGGGGTTGGATGGGAACAACTCCATCATGGGCATGGGGTGGGATGGTGGGATGGGAACAACCCCATGGAGTTGGATGGTTGGATAGGAACAGCCCTGTCGTGGGGTTGGGGTTGGATGGTGGGATGGGAAAAAGCCCATCATGGGGATGAGGTTGGATGGGAACAACTCCATGGGGTTGGATGTTTGGGTGGGAACAGCCCTGTGACAGGGTTGGGGTTGGATGGTGGGATGGGAAAAAGCCCATCATGGGGATGAGGTTGGATGGGAACAACTCCATGGGGTTGGATGTTTGGGTGGGAACAGCCCTGTGACAGGGTTGGGGTTGGATGGTGGGATGGGAACAGCCCCATGGTGGGGATGGGAACAATCCTATGGGGTTAGATGGATTGGATGGGAACAAGCCCATCATGGGAATGGGGTTGGGTGGGAACAGCCCCATCATGGGGATGCTCTCGGGTGGGAATGGCCCCACCATGGGTGGGGTGGAGATGCTCCTCACAGCCCTGCTCTGGTGGTTTTGGGGTGGTTACCTGGTCAGTGCTTGGCGTGTCCGAGATGTCGTTCATGCTCCGACTCTGCGCGTGACCTGAGGGAAAGGAGGGAGAGGAGGTGAGGAAACCACCCCACAAGCTGGGAGAAAACATGGTGGGAGGACTTTGTGCAAAGAAATTAAACATTGTTTATTACAGCTGGGCTTCCAGACCAGGTGCAGGGGGATGAAACTCCAAGAATTAGGAAAATTTCCTTCACTGAGAGCCTGGTCAGGCCTTGGCACAGGGCAGTGGTGGAGTCACCACCCTGGCAGTGCTGAAAAACCACGTGGATGTGGCACTTGGGGATGGGATTTCACAACCACAGAAACATCCCGAGCTGGAAGGGACCCCCAAGGACCACCGAGCCCAACTCTCAAGTTCAGTGGTGAACACGACAGTCCTTGGTTAACAGTTGGGCTTGACCTTGAGATGAGCTCAGTTGGTTAAAACCCAGTCCTAATAACGCCAAAGTCATGGGTTAAATCCTTGTATGGGCCATTCACTCAAGAGTTGGACTCGATGGCCCCCTGGGGGTCCCTTCCAACCCAGAGATGCTCTTAGAGGGCTTTTCCAACCTCGATGACTCCATGAATTTTTCTTGCATCAGCCACCCTGAGTTTACATAAACCCTCTTGTTACGGCTGTGGTGGGACCCCTTATCATCACAACCACCCCCCAACGTTCCAACTCCATTTGGTTTGGTTTTCCACACGATTTCAGGGCTGTGTCCCCCCCTGGGCTTACGCAGGCGGCCGTAGCTCGCGCTCTGCCGCATCCGCAGGTCCTCGGTGGAGCGGTGGAAGGCGGCTCCGGCGGCCGGGCTCCGGACAGGGCTGCGGGCTGGGAGAGAGGAGGGGTTAGAGGGGCTCTGGGAACCTTGGGGGGGCTGAAGGCAGGAGAGAGGAGGGGTTGGAGGGGCCCTGGGAACCTTGGGGGGGGGCAAAGGTGAGAGGAGAGACTGAACATCAACGCAGTTGTGACCCATCTGGCACCAAAACCCCAGAAATTGGATTTTCCCTCCTCCTCTTTCATCCCGCCCAAAGGAATTTGCCCATTTGTTTTTCCTTCCTCCTCTCATTTGCACTTTCATCCCACTGACAGGAATTTGCCCACTGGCAACAAGGGAATGTTAAGGAAAATATTAGACTAAACCTTCCTGCTCCCCAAACCCTCCTGCACCACCCCATGTCCAACCAGCGCTCGCTCTCTCCAAGGCCATCAGTGGGTCCAGAAGGGCAACTGGGTAGGCTCAGAACTTTATTTGGCTTTTTAATCCAATAGTTCTCCAGATGGGACCAGGGACTGGGAGAAAGGAGCAGTTAGAGGAGCCCTGGGGAACCTTGGGTGGGGCTGAAGGTGAGGGGACAGGCTGAACATCAACACAGTTGTGACCCTTCTGGCACCAAAACACCATAACATGGGACTTTCCTTCCTCCTCTTCTTTGCACTTTCAACCCACCCATTGGAATTTGACCACCGGGGATAAGGGAATGTTAAGGAAAATATTAGACTGAACTGTCCTACCCCAAACCTTCCTGCTCCCCAAACCCTTCTGCACCACCCCATGTCCAGCCAATGCCCGTTCAAGGCCATCAGTGGGTCCAGAAGGGCAACTGGGGAGACTTCACACTTTATTTGGCTTTTTAATCCAATAATTCCCTGGACAGGGCCATGGGCTGGGAGAAGGAGCAGTTAGAGGAGACCTGGGGAATGTTGAGTGGTGCTGAAGGCGAGAGGACAGGCTGAGCATCAACTGCTCAGCACAGCCATGACACTTCCATCACTGAAACACCAGAAACTGGGTTTTCCCTCCTCCTCTTGTGTGCACGTTGGCCATAAGGGACTGTTAAGGGAAACATTAGAATAATATGGTCCTACCCCAAACCTTCCTGCTCCCCAAACCCTCCTGCACCACCCCACGTCCCACCAACGCCCCTTTGAGGTCATCAGTGGGTCCAGAAGGACCATTGGGAAGACTTGACACTTTATTTGGCTTTTTAATCCAATAATTCTCCAAAGAAACCCACCCTTGACATTTGCCATGAATTTCAAAACATTTGCATTTACATTCACCTCCCTACACTGGTGATAAGTCCCGTTTTCATCCCAGATCACTTGACATAAAAACTTCCTTTTCCCCCAGGGACTTTCTGTGTTAAGGCTGGAATTTCCTCAGAATACCTCTTTAATTCCCAAAAGTGTGTTTTCCCTTTGGAGAGACACCCGGGCCAGTTGTGTTGGGCTGCTCTGCATCTCTCCAAGGCACCACCTGCAACCTCATCATCCCTCCCTTATTGTCAAACACAACCCAAAAATAACGATGAAGTTCCCCCTGAGCACGACCCATTTCCAATGTGCCAACGGGGTTTATTCCAATGCCAACCACGGAGCTGCCGTTGGCATGAGGAATGTGGGAGCTCCCTCTGCTCCTGCCAGAGACCATAATTTCCTTGGTGTCCCCATTCCCCAACTCAAAGCTATGCCGTTGTCACCCCAAGGGACTAAACACGACATTTCCAAGCCGTGCTCTGATTTGGAGGCTTTGGGCAAATCTTGCCTCAGATATCCAGTCCCGGGACATGCTCTGGAACATGGGAATGCCCACGGGGTGGGAATATTATTGATGGCCTCTCCCGTGCAGCGGAGAGCCAGCAAATCCCGGGCTCCACCAAATGACCTCCATTTCAACCTAAGAAAATAATCAGGCGTGGAAACAAACAAACGGCCTTTTATAAGGGCTCACAAATAGGCGGGTTGGGCCGCCCAGCAGACGGGATTTGTCTGGGGGCTGCAGTGCCACCACCCCCCGGGCCAGGACACTGCCAGCACCCCTGGCCTGCACACAGGGCAGGGTCCTCTCGTGGTGGGACTGTCTCTCACACAGTGGGACTGTCCCTCACACGGTGACATTGTCCTCATGTGGTGGGACTGTCCCTCACACAGTGGGACTGTCCCTCACACGGTGACATTGTCCCTCACACAGTGGCACTGTTCTCACACAACGATGTTGTCCCTCACATAACAACATTTTCCCTCACACAGAGATTGTCCTTCACACAGTGACATCATCCCTCACACAATGATGTTTTTCCTCACTCAGTGATGTCCCTCAGATGTTGTCCCTCACACAATGGCACTGTCCCTCACACAATGATGTTATCCTCTTCCACTGTCCCTCACACAATGTCATTGTCCCTCTCACAATCATGTTGCCCCTCTCACAGATGTTTTCCTTCACACAGTGACAATCCCTCACACAATGACGTTGTCCTCACATAATGTCATTTCCCTCACACAACAACATTGGCTCTCAACCAACGACAATGTCCCTCAACAAGAGACATTGTCCCTCAGCCAACTACATTGTCCCTCAGCCAACGACGTTGTCCCTCAACCAGTGATGTTGTCTCTCACACAATGAAATTGTTCCTCACATAACATCATTGTCCCTCACACAGTAACCTTGTTCCTCAACCAATGATGCTGTCCCTGAACCAACAGTGTTGTCCCTCACAAAGTGACATTGTCCCTCTCACAATGACATTGTCCCTCACACAGTGACATTGTCCCTCTCACAATGACATTGTCCCTCTCACAGTGACA
>VXBX01007778.1:0-12353 GCA_013400415.1 Scytalopus superciliaris | reverse complement strand
CCCACAAACAGCAGAAGTTTGAGCCTCTTTCTCAACTCAGTAAACACTTGGGTGTCCCAAATGGTTGTGTGTCCCCCTTTCCTTCTCCTGAGACATTCCTGCCCAACACTCAGGGGTGTGACCAGTCCCAGGTCGGACCCCAAGGACTCACATGTGTTGGAGGAGACGGATTTTCCGATGTCTGCCAAGGACCGGTGGATTGGCTTCTTGGTTTGGTGCCGGTGCTTCCTGAGGAGCACGTAGCTTATCTTCTCCCTCAGCTCTGGCTTCAGCAGACCATCCTCGATCTGCTTCTCAATGACATCATCTGCGAGGGAGGCCCAAGGGTCACCCCACTGCCACCCCCAGGGCTCAGCACAGCAACTGCTGCCGCAGGCTGGGGGGTCTCCACTCCTCTTTGTCCATTCCCACCGTAAACCAGTTCACGGAGAAAGGAAACGCATTCAAATCCTTTTCCAGAACTTTGGGACACAGGGAAAAGCGGTTTGGGATGGACACGCCCCGGCTCCTACCTATAATCTGGGGCAGGGAGTAGCCGTCCAGGTCCAGGAGCACCGTTCCCGTCTGGAGACACGTCCGCAGTTCGAAGAGGCTGTGCAAGGACAGGGTGGACACGTGGGGTTTGCTCCACCTCTCCCCGCCCTCCTCCACCTTTTCTTCAAACTTGATCCACCTGGAACGAGAGTGGGACGGGCATGGAACAGGGGGGGGTGAGAAGGGAATACAGGAACAGCTCTTCCCGTGGAATTTCCCTCCTGCAGGAGGCTTTGCAAGCCGGGATTAATTCCTCCCACAGTTTGCTTCTCAGTCAGGATGGGAATGGAGACCCCAGGACCATCATCACCCAGAGTGCTGCTGTGGGGTGGAGTTCACTGGTGGGGCTTCCACCTCCCAACCCCGTGGATTTCCCTCTCCTCAAATCACTCCTGTGGGATTTGGGAGGTTTTCCCATGGAGCTGACCTTGCCTTAGCCAGGACCTGCAGCTCCACAGACCAGCCACACATCCAGGAGAGCAAACACCCAGGGCATTCCCAAGGGATTTTAATTCCTTAGAAATGCTCAGATCTCAACCTGGGCCCTTCATTCCCACGGTGGGAGATGAGAGGGTTTGCCAACTCTTGGAAATCATCCCTTGGAAATCAATCCTTAGAAATCATCCCTTGGGAATCAACCCTTGGAAATCAAACCTTAGAAACCAGTCTTTGGAAGTCAGTCCTTGGGAACCAGTCTTTGGAAGTCAATCCTTGGGAATCAGCCCTTCCACTTCCATTTCCTCATTTTACAATCCAAATACTTCAGTGGAAATTTGGGAATGCTGGCTGATTTCTCCCAACCCCTGGGAATAAGGCTCAGACTCCTGGAAGGGCAGCTCTCAGTGAGACATCCATTTGGGAAAAAAGCTGCTTTTCCTTTCCAGAAGAATTCCAGGATTAGCCTTCATGGAGCTTATCCCTACGAAGTCAAACTGGAACAACTGGGATTTGGGCTCCAGAGGGCATGGAAGGGAAGGACGGAGGAGCAGGAGGGGGTTTGGGAGCAGCTGCTGGCTCAGGAATGCTGCAGGAGAAGGGTGGGAAGAACTCTGGCTTGGATCAGCCACACCAAAATGCTGCTCCAAGGACAAAATGCCAAGTGTTATCCATGGAGAAATCCAGGACCAGCATCACCCAAAGTGCTGCTTCCATGACCGTGGAGTGTGGGAAAACCTCTCAGTCCCACCGGGAAACTCAACGCTGTGGATTCCCCCTCATTCCCCCTCCTCCAGTCATTCCTGTGGGATCTGGGAGGTTTCCTGAACTCCCAAAATATTCCCTGGGAATGCCAGGAATGGTCTGTGCTGGGAACACCCCCCAGTTCTCACCCCTCCAAATCTCCCCTCCCCGATTTCCTTGGAGAAACCCTTTTCCCAGCCTTTCCAATGGCTGCTCGGACGGTGACGGAATTCAAACTTCCCGCCCTGGCTCCCAAATCCGATTAGGCCACTTTTCCTTTCTTTTCTGCCCTGTTTTCCTGAAGGAAGTGGGTCATTCTGGAGCAGACGGAATGGCAGCTCGGGGCACGTTTCCAGCTGTGCCTTTCCCTCGGGATCCACATCCCGTGATGCTTTCCCAAGGCTCTGGCAAAATCCCCCCCGCCCTGGCCGGGCTCGGGGCCCTCACTGGGAATTCTTTCCCATTTATTGTGGATTGAGCTGCAGGCAAAGCTGCTCCCCCCGTGGAGCTGCTCGGCTGGGACTGGGGAGCGTCCTGGTGGGAGAGCAGGGATTGAGGCTGGAGAAACCTCCATCCTTCCAGGAGGAACTGGGAAACCTCCATCCCAGTCCTTCCCTGATGGAAATTCCAATGAAAATATTGATTTTTTTTTTTTTGCTCTCCAAGCTTTTTTGGGAGTGGGGAAGGATGGGCAGGTACAGAAAATTCCACCCTCCCACATGTAATTGGGAAACCTCCATCTGCAGCCCTCGGTGATAAAAATCCCATTGAAAATCCCAAGGAATACATTGATTTTTGACCCTTCAGGCTTTTTTGGGAATGTGGAAGGATAGGCAGATCTGGAAAATTCCTTCCCACCACAAGGAATTGGGAAAGCTCCATCTCAGTCCTTCCCCGATGAAAATCTCAATGAAACCCCCATTGAATACATTGGAAATTTGCCCTCGAGGCTTTTTTGGGAGTGGGGAAAGATGGGTGGATCCAGAACTATGGAAAAATAGGCGGGAAATTAAGGGTTTTACCAGCAGCATTCCCACAGTGTGGAGCTGGAGCAGGGATAGCAACCAGGAGGACAAGGAAGAGCTTCCCAAGTTTTTGGTGATGCAAAGAACCAGCCCAGGAGGGAGGAGGAGCATCCACAGGGCCTGATCCTGATCCCAATCCCAATCCCTCCCAAGCCCCATCCAAAGCCAGAAATCCCACCTGTGCTACTGAAACCGAAGGTCTTGGGAATCCCATCAGCATCCCTGGCTCCCTTCCCAAGGCTTCCCAAAAAACCCCAGCCCTGCTGGCCTGTACAAAACTGAGGACAGGAAGAGAAATTCCCACTTGGATTTGAGAGTATTCCCTTGGATAAATCCTGATTCAATAAAGAAAATTCCACTGGTAACTCCTCTAATAATTGTATTAAGGATGGAGCAGGGGAGGTTGGATTGTTATCCATAAAGGCTGGGAAGAATTTCACCCTTGGCCTGCCCAGAAAAAGCATGGAGATGGAAAAACCCTGGGAAAATGATTTTGTGACCTGTATTCCCATGTCCCAGCTCCAACCCTCCCATTCCCGGTGTCTTCCCTCCTTTCTGCAGGACTTTGCTCTTGTGTGGCCACTGGGAATGGGAAAAGCTCCCGCTCTGGGATGATCAAACCTCAGGAGACTCAGGTGGGAAATCTTCCTGTGCAAACCCCTCCAAAATCCCATGTTTTCCACAATTCCCTAATTTAGGAACATCTTTTTGAACCCCATTAAAATGCTGCTCATTCCCTGCTCCCGTTTCCACCCGGGGATTTTTAGGGATGGGATTTTTCCTGACATTTTTTCAACCTGAAGCCTCTTCCCACCTCACCTGGCCGACTCCTTCCACTCCAGATCCTCTCCGTCGTGCTGCAGGGTGTCCATCTCTGTGAAAAGGGTGGGATTGGGAGGCTCATCATCTTCCCCCAGGATGTAGCGGAGCCGTTCGGCGGCCGGAGACACTGAGGGGGGAAAGAGGGTTAAATTCGGGCTGATCCCACAGCTTTCCCACAGGGAAAGCCCAGGTGGGCTGGTCTGGGGTCCTGGGAGGTTTGGAGGGGAATGTTTAAGGAGAGAGACGAGGAGTGGGGAAAATCCAAGTAATCTTGTCCCAAAATCCATGGGCAAAGAGGTGTGGGATGGGGGGAGAAGGGGGAGTGGAAGCCAGGAAGGAATATTGGGATAATGTGGGAAGGAGTGGAAGCCAGGAGAGGAATTTTGGGATGACAGGGGAAGGAGGAGTGGAAGCCAGGAAGGAATTTTGGGATAATGGGGGAAGGAGGAGTGGAAGCTAGGAGGGGGATACTGGGATAATGTGGGAAGGACGAGATGAAGCCAGATGGGGAATATAAATCCAAACTGGAAATCATGGAACATAACCATCCCTACATATAACCCCATGAAATTCCCCTTCCAGGAGCATTAATGAGCCCTGTTTCCATGGGCTATCCCACATTTTTCCCCACCATGGAGCCTGTTTTTCCCAGGTTGGAGCCGCCTGCCCTCAGCAACCAATTCCTTATGGATCGGGATGCGCGAGTGCTTAACACACATTTTCCCACGGGATTCCCATAGGGAATGTGCATCACCCACAGGGAACAACAAAAATTCCCTCTTTCTGCTGGAAAAATCCAAGTCCTTGCTGCAGCCAGCCAGGCTGGAGAGGGCTCTGATTGATGGGAAAAGGCTTTTCCAGCCGCAGTGAATTCCCGGTGCCCATGGGAGGGTGACGGAACCTCCTTCAAAAAACCAGCCAGGCTTTTTAACCCTCTCCAGGATTTCTTCCCCAGGAAAACCTCCCCGTTGTGGTTGTGGGGAGGAATCCAACCCACCAGGATGCTCCCCAGTTGCTCCAAGGAGATTCAAACCCCCCTGAAATCCCTGGAATTGGTGTATTTTAACACAATCCCAACCATCCTAAAGCAGCAGGAATTAACCCAGCCTGGAAAATGCTTTTTTTAGCAGAATCCTCCCAGTTTCACGGGAATAAAAAAGTTGGATAACACAGAACCCAAAAAAATCAAGTAACAAAGTTGCCACATGTGAGCAGAGGGAAAAGTGGGAATAGTGCCCTTTTCCCCCCGAAGGAGACAACCCCAAGGCCCTGGGAGAAGAGGATGTCCCTTTAGGCTGAGCCTGCTTAACTTAAGCCCTTTAAGCCCCAGACTAAAGCCCTGTTGTCAAGTCCTCCCTCATTTCCATAAGCTCCATTATTATGATTATTAATATTCCCGCTAATTTTGGAGCTGGGCTCCCTGCCTGGAGGGTTTCAGGCTCTTTAAGCCTGTTCTGGGAAGAGGGATGAAGTGGGCACAAGGCTGGGAACACCCTCCAGGCCTTTTCCCTGCAGCCCAAATCCCAAATTTCCTACAGACTCCCCAAATTCACCCCAAATATGATGGGTTGAACCACAAAAAAACTGGGGTTTTACTGGAAATCTCTGCCTTGGGGGGATGAACTGGTGGGAAAAGGGGGATTTGGAATTCTGCAGGAGGAGCTGGAGCTTTGTACACCCTCGGTTTGGGGTCTGATGATCCCAACTCTTCCCAAATTCCCTCCTTCTTCCACCTTCCAGAAGGATCCCCCAGTTACTATTTTGGGGTGTCAGGGCTGTGCCAAACTGGAAACTATAAAATATAAAGGAAAACTTGCACATAATGAGCTTTTAAAAGCTTTCCCTCCCCTTATCATTTCAATTTTTAAGGAACAAATCCATCTTTCCACACCTTTCCAGGAACATCGGCCTCTGCTCAGCGACCCCTGGTTAAAGCAACACCACCAGGGCCTGGCAGGAGAAATCCATGGAATTTATTCACCTGGAGGACCTTGGGAAAGCTCCCAGGTTTCCCTGCTTGGTTGTTTCCTCCTGGAAATTTGACCCATCAGCTGAAAATCCTGGGAAGCAGCAGGAGTTTGCTTGGGAGATTATACTGGACAGTGGCATCTCTGGGAGCTCAGGAGCAAAACTACTGCAGGGAAGTGGCCCAAATCCCCCAGAATTCCCCCAAATCAGCACCTGGATCTTGAAGTGACAGTTCAGGGGGTGCCCGGAGCAGATCCAGGTCTCCCTGATCCAGCTTTTACGATGGAAAAACACTCCCAGCTGCAATTCCTGCATTTCCCCACCGGGATTTCAGCCACAGAGCCCCGAGCCATGGGATCAGCTCAACATCCACACTGGGAGTTGGTCGGGTTTATGGGATATATGTGGGATATTTAGGATAACTCTACATACACAAGACCCCACATTCCCTTGGGAAACGGGACAGGACAGACCAGCTGGAATGGTTTAAACCCCCCTCAATCTGAGCCCCACAGAGCCCCTCACACCCCAGCTTTGATCCAGCACTAAAACCTCACCCAGAGATGCTTTTCCAAAGGGAAAATCCCACTCTGGCTTGACGTGGAATGAAAACAGGGGATAGAATCAGGGCTGGGGGAATGTGATGCCATTGGGGGTTTGTGGGACTAAACCCGTTTTAAGGCTCTGGCACATCAACCATGGGCTGGTCCCTCTGGATACACAACAGCCCTTCCCTGGCTTTTCATGGATCAGGAGGGTCTCCATCTCCTAAAAATCCAGGACACTAGGGCGCACATCCCATGGGATTAAATGCCCTTTTCTTATTCAATAAACCTGCGGGTCTGGGAGACTTTTTATCCTTCCAAACATCACCTTTCCCACTTTTCCCACTGCCCGGGAGCAACGGAATCTCAGAGTTCCCCCACTTATTTTTGGGATAAGCTTTGGAACTCGGCGCCCTGAGCTCACCTGTGAGCTCCCCGCTTGCTTTTTCCAGGGAAAAAGTTCCCTTTACGACGGGAAAACGGAGCCAAAACCCCCACGGGGCTTTCCCCCCCTCGTGTTTCCCCCCCTGCGGCCGCCACAAAACACCGGGGAAAAAAATCCTACCTGGAGTTGTTTCCATTTTTTCCCCCATTCCTTCCCGGCTCCACCAAACCGTCTGTGCTCGGTACCAAAAACCACCAAACCCCCGAACTTCCTCCTTTATCCACTCAGGCTTGTTAAATTCCCAAGGCTTAAGGAGCAGATTACAGAGAATATAAAGCACTTTCCTTTCCCTTTGGCTCCCATGACGGGAAGTTACCAAATCAAACGGGATGCGAGTGGGAGAGGTGAGATCTCTGGGAGGCAGCGGGATGGAGGGAAGGGAAAAGGGGAGGGAGAAACGGTGGGAGGGCAGAAATCCCGGCCCTGGGGTTGTTTCCTGGAGGGTTTTTCTTTCCCACCTGGAGAAAGGTGGGAAAACTCTCCCCGAGCTCAGAGCAGAAGCTTTTCCAGGGAAAATCCGCCCCAATGAGGAGATTTGTGCTGAGGAGCTGAGGCTTTTTGGGGTATTTTTCCTCCATAAAGTTTGTCCCTCCAAACCAGCCCAGGGGTTTATCCCAGTGGCATTCACTGCCTGTGGGAAGGAGGGGAAGTGATCCCGCTCCCGCCTCTCCCGAAGCCGCGAAGGAGCTGCGAGCAGAGCCCGCTGCGAATAAAAAACCTCAAAAAAAAACCTGGAAAACTTTTCCTTCTGCGGGAAAAAGCAGATCCCGCTCCGCTGAGCCGCGCCTTGGGCTCGGCACCTTAACCCGGCTGCGGGTTTCTGTAGGAGGGGGTGGCGAAGCCCACGGCGAGCGCTCGCTCGGGCAGCCACTTTGCTGCGCGAAATGTTAAGCTGGCCCTTAATCCTAAAGCATTTAAGATTTAACGAGACCGGCCAAAGCCCCGGGCAAAAGCCTGTCGGGAACAAGGTGTGATTCCCGAGGGTTTTCCGCGCTCCCGGCACCCCGAGCTCCTCGTCGGCCGCTTCCCAAGCGCCGGGACAAGCCATTTCCACCCNGCCTCTCCCGGTTTTTTTCGGGAGCCGCGGGGCACTCACTGGTCCTGCTGGCGTTGTCGTTGCCGCTCTCGTAGCAGCCGTGCCCTCCGTCGTCGGTGTCCGAGGGTTCCTGGCGCTCGTAGTGCCGCTCGCTCTCGCTCCGGTCCCGGCTGGAGGACGGAGATCTCCGGCGGCGCCGCTTCCTGCGGTACCCGCGCGGTACCGGCACCCCGATGTAGATGGAGTGGTAATCTGGAGAGGGGGAGGTGGGAAAGCTTGGAAAAGCGGAGCTGGGAATTGTCGCTTCGAGTTAAGAAAGGAGGGAAAATTCGGGTTTTAGTTAAAACTCCCGGTTTTGAAAAAACAGGGAGGTGTTTCCCTGTTTCCCACCAGGATGGGTGGGAAGTTATCCCGCGGGATGTGCTGGATCCAGAGAGGGGAGAAAGTTTGGAAAAGCAGATCTGGGAACACTCACTTCCAGTTAAAAAAGAAATATTCACTTTCTAGTTAAAACTTCCAGTTAAAACCCCTCCAGTTAGAAAAGACAGGGAGGCGTTTCCCGGCTCCCCACCAGGACGAGAGCACGCACGGGGATTTATTGCACCTTGTGCTCGGGATGTGCTGGATCCAGAGAGGGGGGAAAGCTTGGAAAAGCAGAGCTGGGAAGTCTCACTTCCAGTTAAAAAAAGAAAAGTTCACTTTTTAGCTAAAAATTCCTGTTAAAGAAGCCAGGGGATGTTCCCGCCAGGCTCAAGGCACACAGGAGTGTATTCCGTGTTCTGCATTGGATGTGCTGGATCCAGAGAGGGGGCAAAGCGTGGAAAAGCAGAGCTGGGAATCTTCATTTCCAGTTAAATAAAAATTCACTTTCTAGTTAAAACTTCCAGTTAAAAAACTTCCAGTTAAAAAACTCCCGGTTAAAAAGGGAGATGTTTCCACCAGGCTTAAAGCACATAGGATTTTATTCCATGGGATGTGCTGGATCTGGGGAAGGCGGGGAAAGCTCTAAAACTCAGATCTGGGAATTGTCATTCCAGTTAAAATGAAAAAGTTCACTTTCTAGTTAAAACTTCCAATTAAAAAGGCCAGGGAGTTTATTCCATGGGATGCGCCGGGTGAGACCGGCTGGATCAGCCGGCGGGGCAGCTCCTGCTGCCTCTGGGGACATTCCCAAGGTTTCACTCACCCTCCTCATCGTCGTATCTTCTCCTGGAGCTGCTGAGCCCCCTCTCGCTCATCCCATCCTCATCCTCCAGCATGATCCCGCCGCTCCGGGAGAGCTGAGCCCGCCGAGGAGAGAGGAGAGAGCTTTTTGAGGGGTGTGGGGCGGGGGAAGAGCCTCTCCCACTCTAGGAATCCACGTGTGGAACCACAGGATCCTTCCCGGCCAGGAGAGCCGGGCCATTCCCTGTGGATGCAGCGGGGCCCCCCCGGCTCGGGGAGCTCAGCCCTGCCTGCGCTCCGGCTCCGCTCTGTCCGTGCCTGAGAAAACCGGGATCCGCTTCCCGGGGGTTCCAATTCCCGCTGCTCGGAGCAGAGGGAAGGGAAGGGCGGGAGATCTTTATGGAGATTTGCTGGACAGGAGCGACAAACCCCCATTTCAGTCGCGGGGTGTTAAAAAGGGATTTCCACACCTAAAAGGGTTTCTTTTTTTTGCAGCCTTTGCTTTCCCAGCTCCCGGATTTTACACCCTACACTTCCAGACTTTCCTTCCAAGCTGCTGCTTTAACCCCCCCCAAGGAGTTGCTTCGCATTGTGCCCCAGCTGTTAATTACTCCGCTAATTATCTGACCTCCAGTGATTGCCTTTCACACTTGACTGGGGCGGCGGAACGGTTACTATTCCTGGCAGCCCGGTCGATGCCTCCCAAAGTCACTTTGAGAGTGATCAGAACCAGCCTCTCCGTGTCCCCCGTTCCAGCCGCTGGAATCCATGGCAAAATCGCACCATTATCCATCTATTTCAGGGAAAGAAAACCCCAACTCAAGCCCAATAGGTTAAAAATACCAAACAAGCAGGGGGTGCACCTAAAAAGCTGGAAGGGCCCCGGGACGACCAGGTTGGCTCTGCTTTGCTTGTTGATTTATCGACCCCTTTTCCCCCAGGGAAAGACCATCTTTATCCCAATAAACGTTCCGGCCTTNCCCCAACACTTTTTGTAGGAATGAATTTTAGGGGCAAACTCGTCTGGATGGACAACTATGCCCCAAATGTGGGTGCGTTCCCAGTGGCCACAAGGCTTGGCTTCCTGAAAATGACAGTATTTGGATAATCCTGAGGGGTTTAGGAAGCTGCTGGTGGCAGGAAAACCAAGGAAATCCTCTCCCCCCTCCCCTCCCCTAGTCCTGCTCCTCCCCCCCAAGCTCCAGGCAGAAATATTTTTGCTCTAAAAAAATGACCTTCCAAAGGATGAAGTTCCACAACCCCTCCCGAGGCTCCTCCAGTGGCAGGTTGGGGATGGTGGAGGAGGATTCACAACCTTCCAGCTGGGACAATATTGGGGAGAAATGGGATGGGTTTTGGCAGTCTGGTTTGGCTGAGCTGAATTTTACCAAAGCTCTGCTGGGCAGCCAAAGGAACCCACTGGCTAAACCCAGGCTTTGTTAGACCCGCTGGGCACTGAAATATCCTGATTAATTACGGCTGATTTAGGAGGGGTTTTCCCCTCCAATATTTTACACATAAAGCTTTTCCCTCCCTAAATCCCTGCATCCAAACACGAGCCCAGCTGTTGGAAAACCCAACTCCAAGTGGAGAAGGAAAGAGGGGAGGGAATGAAAAGCGCCATCACCTTTCCCAGTTAAACCCGACTATTCCCCCCCAGCTCTCAGGTCCAGGAAAACAAGGAAACTCACCTCGAGCTCCCAAAAGACTCCCAGAAATCAGAGGCTGGGGCTGGAGAGGGAAGTCAGGGCTCTTGGTGGCTGCAGGAGCCCGGGCTGCCTCGAGATGAAGCTGCTCTTCCCACCATCCCATGGACGCCCGACTGCCAAAGGCTCCGGAGCTCCCGGCTCCAAATGTACTTTGGGCAACACGGATCGACTTTTGGGAGCGGAAAAGCATCACGGGATGCAAAGAGAGCTCGGCAGAGGAGGGCACATCAGAGCAGCCAGGGCTGGGCTTTGGCCACCACACCACCAGGATGTGGAAAATCCGCACTGTCCCTGCCCAGCCTGCAGGATTTGTGTCCTCTGGGGTCACTGGGGGCTCTTTCTGCCTCAACTTGGCTCAGTTTGGAGGGATTTTGGAAGGGAACTTTTCTTTCTTTGCTCTGTGCAAGGTCAGGATGTGATTTTAACATGGAATTTCTTCAGGGAAGGGCAGAGGAGCATCAGCATCACTGGAGATGCTCCTAAAATCTCTGAGGACAGCAGGATCAGTCCCTGGGGACAGGAGGATCACACTGGGGATAACAGGATCGGTCCCTGGAGCATCCAACACGCTTTGGGGGTCAGTTTAACACCTGGAATTGTTTCACAATTCCATGTTTTGCTTTTAACACTTTGGGCATCTGTGAATTTGATCCCACCAAGAGCAAACTCCGGGTGTCCCAGCTCTGCTTCCCCAGCTCTCCACTCCCATCCCACGCTTGGCCTCCTCCCTCCCTTTGGCCTCTTAACAGGGATGTCGATAAACCCACGTCAAACAGCTCCGGGCTCCTCATCAGAGCCCGACCCAGAGCCCAGCAAAGAAGGGGGGGCTGGGAAAATCCTGGTTTGAGCCTGAAATCCTCCAGTATTTGGGATTTTCCCTCCACTCCATGGCCGGACCCAGAGTGGGGGAGGAACCGAAGCAGAACCTGTCGGATATTTTAGTCCTGCTCCTGTTTCCTTCCCAGCTCCTGTTTTATTTGATTGGCTCTTCCATGTGGAGCAGGGTCAGGTCTGGGGCAAGGTCAGGTTTAGAGCAAGGACAGGTTTGGAGCAGGATCAAGTCTAGACCAAGGCCAGGTCTGGAGCAAGGCCAGGTCTGGGCTAAGGTTGGATCTGGAGCAAGGTCAGGTTTAGAGCAAGGCCAGGTTTGGAGCAGGGTCAGGTCTAGACCAAGGTCAGGTCTGGGGCAAGGTCAGATTTAGTGCTAGGCCAAGTCTGGAGCAAGGCCGTGTTTAGAATAAGGACAAGCCTAGAGCAAGGTCAGGTCTGGCCCAAGATGCAGAGCTGTGGGATTGCAGGAATGCCATGGGCATCCTGGGGGTTTGGGGTACGGAGCATGTCGAGAAAGGCATTTCCAAAGGGAATTCACATTTTCATGCTCTTGCCCAAATCCACCTTTCCTGTTTTCCAGGCATTTCCAGCCCAGCTGTCCGTGGGAATCCTGGACTGGCTGTCCAAGCTGACGGATAATCAGCTTTTCCCCATTTCCCATCACTCACTGCCCCCAAAAGGCAGGATGAATCCCGGGATGAGCCCCTTCCCACCCCTGCTGGGCTCCAGCCCCAGCCGGGAAAGGGGGATCCAGGCGGTGCTGCCTGTCCCGGGAACAAAGGGAAAACAGAGGGAATTCGCTTTTCCCTCCATACAGAAATTTATTGGGATTTATTTGAATTTATCCCTAAGGACATGTCCTTATATCCTTATGGATTCCTTAAGGTTTTGTTAAACCCCTCCTGGAAAGGGGGGAGAAGGAGGAAAAGAATTCCTGGAGAAAAGACCCTGGGAGTGGTCGGAGCAAAGGCAGGAATGTTGTTATTCCTTGGATATCCGGGCTCATCCCCTTTCCCAGGGCTGCAGGTTTGACTCCTCCTGCTGCAAAACCCCCAGTGTGGGCCAGAGTGGTTAATTTAATAATAATAATAATAA
>VXBX01007777.1:1068433-1083112 GCA_013400415.1 Scytalopus superciliaris | reverse complement strand
CAAGGAGGTGTCCGTGGAGAAGAGCATCCAAGCAAATGCATAACTAACGTTCCAGGAGAAAATGTTGACACGTCAGGACAGTTTAGAGACAACCTGTTGGCTGGAGAAGTTTACATACAGCAGTTTATACTGTCCATTAAACTCAAAATGCTCCTATCTCACAATAACTTGCATTTCTCTATCCCTGGACCAACTGCAGCAGACACTGTTTCTGTGCACTGGCCACATGGCTACAGCAGGGTGAGGGGCGCATGGGATGCAGACTTTATTCTTGTCTTTGAGATCACAAGCACCAAGGTTTTAGTGCCTGCAGTTTTTCCCCTCAGCAAGACTGCTGGCCACCAGTAGGGAAGGGTGCTGGAAGGCCCAGATCTGACTGCAGACACTCATGTATTAACCCTGTAAGTAGGGATCACCCAGTTTGCAGCCTTTCCTGAAATTCTGGATGTTCAGGCTCCATACTGCTTTTTTTGTGGATCTTAACAATACAGTGTGTATGCCTATTTTAAGGACAGATGTTTTTATAAAACTCCTCAAAGGCCAAGCTCAACTCCCCCAAGCAGAATACTCAGCAGAGAGCTGAGTGGCAATGCAAGTATTCAAATAGGATTTAGAAGCTTTTGTGGATCAGGGTGTTAAGCTCTAGAGGGGGTTGGATTTACTGCACATCTCTGTCCTCAGCAGTACTATTGCTAGTCTGAGTGGCACCATGCTCATTTGTAACCTGTTTTAAAGTCACTAATTCTTGTCATGGAGAGAAAGGTGAGACATATCCCTTAGAGCTGTCACTTCTCCAGGGATTCAGAAACATATAATCTGGGCCTGGCTGTAATGATCACTCAGTATTTCAGTCCTATGCTGGCATTGCCTATGCAAAACACAAAAATCGAAACTGTCAGCTGCCAAGTCACACAAATTAATCAGAATATTGTTTATTCCTTGTACAGCTAAACAATCAAAATGGTTCATAAGCCTTCAATGTCTCAAGAAAATGAATTAGAACAGCTATAGAGCAGTAAGAGACTATGAGTGAGTGAAGGCTGGACACCTGCCAACTGAAGGTGTTTTTGAAGGTAGACATGCAGGGAGATGCTTCTCTAGTACTCCTTCATAAAAATCATATCTCCCACAGCCATACCTCCCACTGCTCCCATCTGTGGATACAATGGTGCACCCTTAAAGGGCTGCCCTCTTTCCCTGAAGAAGCAGCTGCTTTCATCCTGTATGAACTAACTCCAAAACTACAGCTAAACTATATGGAATGTGCTAAATTATCTAGAGAATTCATGGAGTAAATTTGGTAGAGGGTAAGCAGTACTTCTGTAAACATAACTTCATGTTTTGGAATTTCTTTTTTTTTTCAGTTACTCTGGCACAGAGACATGGAACTGCAGTCATAAATAATAAACAAAAAGGCCCCACTGTAAAAAGAAAATTATGGCCCCAAACAAAATCCATTAGGAATGTTACAAAATTTCAATAAATAGATCGACCCTTTTGGTTCATAATTATGTGCTACAGTAAATATCAAAGAATACAATGTTGGTTTTATCCAGTAACTTGAGATACATTTCAGTTGTAAATCAGACCCAGATGAAGCATAAAAATGTTAAAAAAAGAACAGCAGAAAAGCAATGTGAAGATAATATTTTTTCTTGCAATACTATTTAATACAAAGATTTTGGTTCCTATGACAACAGAAAGACTGAAATGCACTGGTTTCCATCCCAGAGGTGGATGTATTTCATTAGAGGGCAAAACACATGTACAAAGTAAGAGACAAGGCTTTTAAAAGTGATTAAAGATCCCTGTATGTCTTTGTTGTTCTGGAAGTGTATACTTGCTAATGAAAGTGCATTTCAGAAAGGGCTGGACAGTCCTTTGAGGTGTCCCAATTTAGACTACCCTAACTTAGAGGTGGAATTATGATTTAGAAAGCAAAAGTTAATAGTTCAACTTGGTGATCTTACAGGTCTTTTCCAACATTAATGAATCTATGACTACCCTCAATCTGGAATCATCAGTCTCTCTTGGGGACAGACAAACACTCATCATATCCCATTACTCTGAACCCAGCTGCAAAATCCCAAATGTCTTCTCTAACTACAAGTAATAATTTTCTCAAGAACAACAGAACCCAACAATGAGTATGAACATACATACACGTTACGTGCAGGTAGAGGACAGCGTTGTCAGAACCCAGACTGTTTTCCACCAGCACAGTCACTCGGAATATGCCCACATTCTGGTAGACGTGCTTGATCCCATCTTCTGTTGAGCTGAGATTGGCATATGATACAGCAATGCCGTCTCCAAAATCCACCTGAATGAGGGATCTCTGGAGATCTCCCTGTAGAGATAGACAAAGGATCGAAATAGACTCTGCTTTACTTTTCAGAGACTGGATGAGTGAAGTGACTGAGACCAACCAGGGGATAGTAACAAGATCTGATGCTACCAGAGGAAAGGTGATCCCTTTATCAACTTGCTCAGTAGTCAGTGGAGAGAAAATGACCTCCCTTTGAAGCTGACTGAGCTGCACTGTCCTCCAAGGCATGTGCTGTACTCCTGCTTTCCCAGTCATGAGGGGGACTCAGGGATCTGACTCCTTGCCCTAGGTTACACAGCCTACACTGACCTGTCAAACAACCTGGCTGCTAAAGATCCCTTTCATGTAAGATGCAGTATCTTGTCTTACCTTTAAACATTCTCACTCCTTTAGGAAGTCCCTCTCAGTGGCTCTGTGCGATGTTTATGCTGGCTATGTTCACAGTTGCTGGCTATTGTTGTGGAGCAGCTCACTCCACAGCCTGGTACACTGAAGCAGTAGCCACTGTCTGGAATGCTGGAAAATTAATAGCTGAGGGAAGTTCATAAAATTGGCTGAAATGACATTTCATTTACTTTGGTTTTGTTTCTTTTCCTTTTCTTTTCATTTTTCGCCCTCTTTTTTTTGAGAGAGAAACAGTCCTCTGGGTTCCCAAGTGGAATGAAAGGTACCTGTGTAAATGGCAGGGATCAGGGCAGGTTTCCAGATCAGAAAGAGATATGTGAATGCATGTGACTATAGGAGGGAATAGTAACAGAAGCTTTACATTCCTTGTGTTCTCTCGGCCTTTTTATAACTTGTGAAGGCAGAAATATAGTAGCCTTCCCTCAGTGGGAAGCAGGAGGAGCAGAGGGATGGCAAGAGTGACAAATTTTCCCAGACAATCTTTTTGTATAGACTGAAGTTTTAGTTGTTACACTGCCCTGGCACTCTGCTGGAAGCTCTGTTGCTATCAGATAGATGACACAAAAACAACCGTGTTGCTCTGTTCTGGAGGATCCCAGACTTGAAGGTGTGGCACAGGAAATGATCTTAAGTACGGAGTTATGTCCTTTGTTGACCTGAGTTATTTGAAAGGAGATGTGCAGTTTCAAGAATGATGCAGTGCTTTGGGCACTCCTGCCTGTTTGAGCCAAGAGAAGCCATCAAATGGGACTTGCTTCCACAGCCAGAAGAGAACAGAGCTCCTCAGGTCAGAACTTGTTTCAGAGAGGGACTCTATTCTCTCAAGTCCAGTGCTGGACTCAGACCAAATACAGGGATCTCTGCAGTACCCTTAGATAATCTCCCAATTCCTCTAAGTCCACCATCACTAGGGTTTCAGTTAACTTTTCTTATATTTAAAAAAAAAAAAAAGAAAAAAAGAAAAAAAGATGATATCTTTGAACAGTAAAGCCATAGTGGTAGGACAAAAGTTGTTCACATGGTTGAAGCTGTACCACCATAGTGACCCTGCTGGCTTTATTATCTCTGAGCATATTTGAGGTCATGCAGTTGAAGACTGTTTTGGGTTGTGGAATATTCCTCCACATATTTGAGGTAACAGAGTAAGATGAAAAGGATGACAGCATTTTAGAATAGACCAATTCCTCCAAGTGTCACATTCTGTGCTCTAATGAATGTTTTTTAATCTTGTCTTCATTCTGTCCATAGCCACGAAACTCATGGTGTCTACAGGTGCAGTCAGAGAAAAGGAGCCATTTCTAAGACATGCAAGCCTTAGATTTCAATTTTTCTTTCAAATTCCATAGGGAGAAAAGATGCTGACAGAAACAATGGAAAATCTAATTAGAGAAGAGTTTCAGCTGCTGTTCCCTCAGTCTTTTTCATTTGTCTTGGCCTTTCCTGTTTCAGTTTAGAACCCTTTGAACTGGAAATACATTTTCCATTGAGTAAGATCCAGGCTATAACACATCTCTGAAAATGCCACATTGTCAAAAGCTGACATTTAAAATTCTGGCTTAGAAAGTGGAAGACAAAAGTTGAGAAAACAAAGAGACTGTCTTTTGACTTGTTCTAATGTTTTATCGGTGCCAGGTAAGAGCACAGGCAGAGTAAGACAGGAAGAAAAAGCAGGTGAGCCAGAATCAAACCATTTCCCATACAGCCCACACCTGATCTACATCAACCCCAGCTGTCTCTCTCTCCGTGAGCTTTCCAGAGCCACTTGCAAGTGGCTGTTTTCAAGAGTTTTGTTTTGCAACAATTCTATGTATATATATATAAACATCTTGCAAAAACTTCTCCTGTTCCTTTTTCCAGCTTCTCCTTGTCAATTTTGTCAAGCTCCATACTACATGATAGGGTTTTTCTGAAGCTTCTACCTCAGTTAAGGCAGACAAAAAACTCCCTGCATTACTTCTGCAGCCACAGCCAAGCACTTGGATGTAACCAGGATTGAGCTATCTTTGGGCAGATCCTCTGGCCTTCATTGTAAAAGGTCTTTAATACCAGTGCTCTTAGGCATCAAGGGAGAAATCTGCCAAGCTGGATGCTTGTAGTTACATTTCTGCATTCAGCTCCTGTATAATATTCACACTAAGCTAGTCAGTAAGCAATTACAATACCTGAAAAACTGAAAGTACTTTTGATGGATGTTTTTTGCCTTGTACTACGTGTATGCAATATGCACAAGCTTAGATAGAACCTGAAGTACACTGCAATTTTGATAAAGGCTTTAGTGCAGCCAAAGGCTTAAGCATATGCTGAACTTTAAGAACAAGGGTACTCTTTTTATCCTGAAAATAAGCCCTGAGAATTAAAAACAAATTTCTCAAGGCCCCATATTATGACCTTTACCTACCTATACAACATTTGTTACTAAAATTTAAATCAGAAATGTACTGTTTAAAAGGGATTTTCTCATTAAATGTCCAGGGGGTTTTCAAGCATACACAAAATATTGCCCTCTCCCTTGTTCCCCTTCCTGTGTCCCAAGCCAAGTGAACATTCTCCCTATATCTTCACAAAAGAATAAAACTCTAGAGAGTACTCAAGACCTGGATGTTTCAAAAAAACTCTGTGAAGTTTCCTGCCTCAGGGTGTATCAGGAAACAGCCCATACTGTTTGTGACAATATTTTTACAATGTGATTACTTTCATGCAGCTCTCAGTATTTTGGTGGATGTGAGACGTTAGATTCTCTCTCAAACACTCCATTAGAATCTTGCCCAGAAAGTTGTAATAATGCCTTTTCCTTATTGACTTTGAATATTTACTATGAGGGTGGTGACACACTGGAACAGGTTGTACACAGAGGTGTCCGACACCCCAATTTTGGTAATATTCAAGGTCAGATTGGACACTGCTATGAACAACCTCATCTGGTTGAAGATGTTCCTGCTTATTGCAGGGGGGTTGCACTAAATGATCTTTAAAGGCCCCTTCCAACTCAAACTATTCTATGATTCTATTTGTATCTAAATGGAAGTATTAAAACAACTAAACAAACACAGTTCAAGGTTTTTAATTCTGGCTCTCATGTTTCACATTTCATTTTTAAGTCTTCAATTATGCACCAACCTGTGTGTCTTCCTTAGAAATGTTGACAATAGATTTAATTATCCTTTGCAAGAGACAGACACTGCTGCTGTTGGAGTGTTTTCATGGATTGATTCATTGTGCTTTCTTGAGATTAACCCCTTTCCCTCTTTGGCACTTTCCTGCCACCAAAAGAAATCATCCACCAGATATTTTCACTGGAACTGAATATCTACACGTGGGATACCTTTAGCGTAGGTCTGTTTTAAAGTATATTCTTAATTTTAAACAGATACTCAAATCCAATTTGATCAAGTACTGAAAATACATTTTGCTGTGTAAATCCCTGCTTTAAGAGAGACACTCTTAATTTTTCAAACCAGAAACTGAATTGTAAGGCATCATTTATCAGAGCAAATAGCTGATACTTTTCACATGTATTTCTTTTTCAACAGCAAACAGTTAATTGTACTGATCACATCATTCATCCTGACTGCCAGTTGTGACAGCTCAACTCAGTTATGAGCTATTCCTACAGGAGTAGATCTTCTGTGCCCCGTAGGAATCAGTAAGTACAGCCTGTCAGGATTATGCAGAATAATTCAACTTGTGTGACTGGAAGTGCATTACAAGACTGTAGTGCTGTGTGTCATCATGAAGGCGAGGTCCACTTTCATGCATTTTCATGGGATTTCAACAGTGAATTTAAAAATGCATGAAAGGCTCTGATTTCTCCCAACCAGCTTGTCATCATCAGCAACACAGAAAATACAATTATAATTCAGATGACAGGAGTATGGGGGAGGGTATATACTGATCTTTTTTCTATGTTATGAGTGTTGTTAGTAAGATAAACAGCCATGATTCAGCATGAACATTGAAATTTAGGATGAAGGTTTCATTTTTCTGTAATCATTACTAACAAACATGATATCAAAAGAGGAAATACAGTAGGATACCACAAAAAGAAAAAATAGATTATGCTTTTAATTCCTACTACCTTTGCATCTTTAACTTGAGTACATCAACAATCAAAACAATCCTAATGCTAAGCTCATCTCCAGAAAATTCATCTGAGTTGAATACTGAATTGCACCAAACAACAGTGCTGAGGTGGCAAATGTTAAAGGTACTGTCCCCCCAGCAGGATCCCCAAGCTCATTAAATTTACTATTACTAGAGAGAAAACATACCTTGTACAGCCACGTATTAACATTGTCGTTACAGAAAGCCACAATCATCCTAAGGAAATTCAGGGCTTCATTTGTATATTCACATGGTAAGAGAGAATTCTATGGCCTTATGAGCATTCAGTACATAAACAAAAGGCATGAGGGGTATGAGGGAGAAAGAAAAGCTCTATTTTCAAATGAGGGAATAAAAAAGCAGAAATTTTAAGTTTCTTACTCAAGGTCATGCAGAAGGAGCTTGGAGTATGGTTCAGGAATGAGCTCAGATTGCCTGAATTCTAGCCTGTGGCCTGAAGTGTAGGAACAAATGAGCTTTCCCTGCACATTAGTCTAATCTAAACACCATATAGCAGCAGCAAGCAGTTAAAAGCAAGCCAAAATCTACTCCCAGTGGAGTGACTTTGTCAAGTGAGAACTGAGGCAGACCTGGAATGTCAAAGACTTTTGGCTGTCATTTTATCAAGATAAAAAATAAATTAGAGGAGGCAGCTTCTCTGTGAATTATCTGTAATGAAACAGCCAAAGCCCTGAACCTTCCTGCCCTCAATGTCTTTACCATCCATTTCCTCAGCAAAGATGTATGAGCAATCAGATCAAACAAGTTTGAAAGCCATTGTGTTGAACAGTGTTGTTCTGGAGGCTGCAGCTTTCAATGTCGCTGCTGAAGCAGTACAGCAAGCACAAGTGTCTGATGTTCATACAAATAACTAACATACAAATAACAATTGTGTTTGTGGCAGGCAAGAAACCTACGTGACCATGTGATGAGACAGGTACATAGGAACAACACCCACTTAATAAAATTCCTCTGTTTCCTAACACAGAGGAGCAAAATATGTCAAGGACATTGGGTTGAATAACTTCCATGGGAAAAATGGCTTTGTAACTTTGTTTTTTTTGGGTTTAGTTTCTTGCTGTCCAAGGATTCAGGTTGTTTAGGCTGAGAGGCAACTCTGTTGCTGAATGCTGCAGTGTGAGAGGCACCAGGCCTGGGTCTGTGCACGCAGCACCGGCCAGGGCAAAAGATTAACCTTTAAACTGGCAGCATTTTGAGGCAATGAAAAATTTGCTTTTGAGCATAGCTAGTTTTCTCCTGTGCTGTCACTGAATGACAAAAATGCTGGTGCTATTCTCCTTATCTCAATGGAAATTTAAGAGCAAAATTACCAGCTTAAGTATGATGCTCTGCTTATTAAACACTTCCATAATACCCTGTAAAATGGCACACATGGTAGTTAGGAAAGGAAATATTGAAGTTTCCTGGCTGTTGTCACCCAGTAAGAATATCATGATGATTATATCCAAATTAATTGGAGAACTAACTTGGACAAACCTTTCCAATAATGGGACCGCAGATATTAAGTGCAAGGTGACCTTGTGAACGGTTTTTAGGAAGTTGCATAAAAATCCTAAAAGGTGACAGGAAAGTTAGATCACTTTGGAAACCATTCTTACATTCAGATCACTTAAATATGAGCTGTAGGTTGGGTTTGCTTTTAATTATATTTATATACTGCCAGATACAACTGCTTTACAGGAAAACTTTGTGACACTAAGGGTTAGAGAAAGGGCCAGAATCCCAGCACTCAGAAATCAGCACTGCTCTGTGTGTTGCTGGCTTTGGTGCTTGTCCCCTCTCCACTCACACAGACTTCAGTGATTATTTCCCTTTTGTGTCTTCTTCAATAGCAGAACATTTCTGAATGCCTTGTCCTTGTTTCTCTTCAGGCATCTTTTACTGACATTATGTTTTTGTCAGAATGCACAGTCACGGCCCTCAGCATCACCACAGGCACAAACAGGCTCTACAAGAAACTGCTGCACTGTGGTTCCTGCCTCTGAATCCCCCACCTGAGTGAAAACAGCAGTTTTTAACTGCTCCCTACACTCAGTAATCTGCCCCACTACAGAGACACAGTGACTTTTCAGGCCTTCCAGTGTGCCTGTCTCTGCAGTTCATTCTTCTTTTCAAACCCAGGTAAATTCTTAGATGGAGCAGAAAGCCGTAGAAAGACAACAGGAGTATGAATCTTAAAGTCTTGTACCTTGGCTCACAAGCTTCTCTTTTTTCTTCTTTTTCCTGCAGATCAAGTAGAACATGGGCATGAAAAAAAGAGAGCCAGAAGGCTGCAGTGTATGGTACAGCTCTGCAGATCTGAAGGCTTCAAACGAACGGTCTCAGAGGGATACAGGAGACTTTAAGATGCAAAGAGACTACAACATAAGGAAAGGCCATTGTTTTTTTCACAACCTAAAAGATATCAGCTGTGACTCACTCTAAAGGAAGAGTCCTCACCAAGGTGTAGCACTTTAAAACACTGACCACCACTCCAGGTGCAAGGGTTGAATAAGACACACTTTTTACATATGCCACTGGGGGGAAAATGTGTAAGGTGACATATCCACCTTTTCTTGACTTGCCTGATGCCTTCCCTTCAGCAAAAATGAAGCAGCACAGATTTTGTGCATGCTGAATATATTGGATTGTACCATGCTGTATACCTGTGCAGGGCAGAACTAAATAGAAATTGACAAATTCTTGTTTTTTGATACCCCTGCCCTGATCACAAGAAAAATAAACTTCCCTTTGAGAAGTGGGCTTAGACTAAGCAGTTTCCAGAGATCCTTTTCAACCTCAGTTATCCTGTGAAATCAATATCCAGGCTGTAAAAGGATGGCTGTTCTTTTGATGGGTTGTTTAACTTTTCTAGTGACTGGTGTGATTTTTTTTCCCTGAAACAGTTAACTTGGTAAATGTTTTAGTCTACATAAAATTATGCTGCTATAAGTACATTTTATTCTCCTATAGCTTGCATACAGGGGGGCAAATATTTGTCTTTGTTGAGTATTTCTTTTGTTGCAGCATTCACCCAAAGTCATTGCCAGACTGGGTAAAATTCACCCAAAGGTTTTGTTGGCTGCTCTGTAAACTCTTTACATTGACAAATCTAGGAGCAGTAGGTCAAGATTCATCTAACAGGGAGAGTAATCCGAAAGGCCAGAGATTGATTAATATGGCTTCAGCCCTCAGAGTGATTCCTAACCTCTTCCTTATCAGATACACTGAAAGACAAGCTCCCTTTAGATCTCCTCAGAAGGTGATTCACTCAACAAAACATACTTTCTGTGCTCCTTGACACACAGCATGAGAAAGACACCATCTCATACTGGAGAAGGTGTTGCTTCCAGACTCTGGTGACTACTGAAGCAGAGCTATCAAAAAAGATCAGAATGAACAGGAAAGACAGAACAATTCACAGCAGGTCCCTGTAGGACTCAGTGGTTAGGGTATTCTTACATGTTATGTGAGATTAAAGAAAGGGCAGGGCATTCGCCCTGAGTTTCCCACACTGGGGGTGATTGTCTCTCCCTCTGACTACTGGCATAATTCTTTGATAGTTTTGACTGACTACTCAGATTATCCATCTCCTTCTCCCAGTTTTAAAACTTTGCTGAGAGTAGAAAGGCAATCCAATGGACAGGTTTTTGATGTTTTTTTTTTTAAGTCTGAGGACTTTGACCCCTGTTTAGGACCTTTTCTTCTTCATCTCTAAATGTAGAAATCAATAATTTAACCAGATGAAATTATATGTTCAAACTGTCATTACAGCATCTACAGTAAAAATGTTGTATGACTGTCAGTATGGAAATAAAGTGACCATATTTTGAAGAAAATAAACATTCAGGTCAAACACCTGCTTCAGATTAAATATAATTTATCATATGCTGTTGCCTTTACAAATCAGGATACCTGTTTGCTGGCGAAACCATCAATAAAAGAGATGTGAAAAAAAATCATTTCTCTTTCCTCAGAGATGACATTTACTATAGAGAGGGTGAGAAGTAATTTCTATGGATGCTCTAAGCTGTAAAGGAATGTACATTGTCCCCGGTGTTAAAGCTTACTTGGTTTAGGATTTATTGGCCAGTTACAGAGGAAAAGGGGTAGAAGTTAAAAGAAATCAAATTGGATTAGGCAAAAAGAGTACACTGTTGCTTTGTGAATGTTCTTACTTATGAGCCTAAAATTAAACAGATAAAGAACTGCTGAGAAATAAAAACAGGCAAAAATTTACACAATTTTTTTTTTGGTATGGATTCAGAAACGGAGGAAGCAGAAAAATGAAATTCCAAGTTGAGTTACAGATGTGACAAAAATGCATCTGAAAGTCTGAATCATCTTAGCATTAGCAGTGAATTTCAGACTTAATCCTGCTGATGACATCTTGAGATTTCACCCATAAATGCCTAAACAATATGTACTTGTTGGGACACATCTGCACCTGTACTGTGGGCCATCCTTGGCTGAAAGTAAGTGGCAAGTAGAAATGGAAATTCAGTTTCAAACACAACAGGAAGCCAAAAGCACAGTTAAGGATAGGGATCAGAATTCAAATCTGCACTCTTCAGTTCTACTGTGAAATTCTCAAATTAAACCAGTTGCCAGTTTTTATGAACTTTTCCCAGCTATTACCCCGTGCACAACAATACTCCTCACATCATCCATTACATTTCAGGGCAAGCTCCACCCAGCTACATCATGGAACTGACTGACTTTATATCACTCTCTCTTGGTTCACCTCTTTGCAAGCTTTGTCTGGCATGAATCCCACTCAAATACACCCATGGGGCCTGGGATGAAATGTAAAAATAGAGCCTACCTCTTCCAGCTGTACCAGGAAAGTGACATTGTGTCCTTGCTCCGCTGTCAGTCTGCCGTCAGCTGTGATTATGCGCAGGCCCTGGGGGGGTTTGCCGGGGCACTGCTGCGGTTTCGCCGTGTACCGCTCCCGCACTCCATCCGTGCAGTTATTGGAAACAACCTTCCGGTATCTGAAAAGGGATAGGGACACCTGTGGAAGATGCTGACAAGGAGCGTAACAGGGTTAACTGGGAACAGGTTTCTTCAGAATAAGGAGACTGGAAGAACACAGATTTACAAACATATTTTAGCATTTGTCTCAGCCAAGCATTCCTCGTGTGACTAACATACAAGTAGTTAATGCTGTTGTTAATGGCACACAATAATTTCCTGCATAGCATGCCTTGATACTGTATATTAATAAACTGCCTAAACCATAAAATTATATGATCTGTTACATTTTAAATAACTATAAAGTTATAAATAAATTGTATACATATACAGTATGGAATTGCATTCCATTATTACACTATTTGGCATAGTTTAACAACTTTTTTCACAGGCTCTCCACTTCTTGTTGTAAGGCAAGTCTTTCTAAAGATGGAACCCTTGAGAGCTAGAAAAATAAAAAAGCTGAAGCAAAAAAATTCTGGATATCTTTGAGTGCACAAACCCCCAAAACACAGCTTGGGTTGCTTCGTTTGCATTAATGACTTGCACCATAAATGAAGTCAGTCAGTATCTTAACTTAAAACTACATCTTCCATTGATTTCCAAGTGGGCCAAAGAACAATCAGCATTCGGGCTAGCTGCCTATCTATTACTTCAGTTCACATATAAATCAGTTTCATTTCTTTCCACTAATTTGCTTTCCACTGTTTCTGCCTCACCTGATCTCACATGATTTTGAGAGGAATCTTTTCTGTCAATAATGATTTGGCCTTTGTCTTATGCTTTTCCCCCCAAGTTTCTTTAAGTCTTCATCTTTCAGAGAAAGGATGGAGATCTGGAGGGACAGATGGTGCAACCTAACTAAGTTAGTGAAGAAGAGGTCCCAAGAGCTTCAGCCAGCTTTATACCTATAGTAAATATATCTGTAGTTGTCATTTGGTTAAGTCCATATGGGTGCTTTAGCTAAATAAAGTCTGGTGTGCCACTTACCCAGTGCTGTTGAGATAACTCTGTCCAAGGCTACAGTCTTTTGACAAGGAAGATGGGTTATACCAAAAAGCTGGTAAACACTGGCCATTGCTGTGACGTTCATATCCATAATCACTGTTTTAACATTAAAAGAAACCACAACATGAAAAAACAAAAGAACAAATACAGGTATTAGCTCATGCTCTCTACTACTAATACAAGTTTTGATTTTCCTCCATCTGTTTACTAGGATTTCTGACTTTTTTATATTGAAAGAACAGACTGTTTATTCCACTTCAGCTTCTTCTGTTGGGGTAGTTACCTTGCATACATCTCACCATAAAAAAGCATAAACAGACCAGGTAGTTCATGAGCTATTGCATCAAGTATTCTCACTCCACAGACTAACAGGGCTTCTTAGGATCAACTCTAGGTTCAAATATAAAAAAACTAGATCTAAGCCAAGTTAAATCATTGCTGTCTCCATCATATCTTAGAAAACTGAAGTGTTAAAAGGCTAATTGTATTTGGAAATTATATCACGTAGGATGTAGAGGAAAATTTGCAGTCCCGAGAGAGCTCTTGCCTGAAGGCATTGATAGCATTTTTGGTAATGGAAAAGAAGACTGTGATCTTCCATTCTCTTCTTGTTTAGAAGAGGAAATGCTACCAAAAATCAGATGTTAGAAACAATGGGTCACACTAATCTTTTGATGCTATGACTAAATTTGCTTTGATTTCACTAAACAAACTTTCAAATTGTTTCCGATTCCAAGTAAACAAAGATTCTATAAAAATTGTTATTCTGGAAAGAATAAACAAGCAAACCCCCTCTTTAATCAGTAGCCCGTTCATATGTGGTTTTACTTTCCAGCTACTGAGTAATGAGGACTACTTGGTTGGATAATCACTCTTATTCCTTTTACTAGGTTTTCTCCATAGTCCATAATGGAGAAGTTAATGGGATTTCATTTCTGAGAACTGCTATACAGAGCCCATCAACTCCATTCCAATATTCCTGTTGCAAAACAATCCTTGATCTTAAAATGGCACTTATTTGCAAAGCATTTTAAAAATTATCTTTAATGTCTTGGTATCAAGTAGCCTGATATTCTAAGAAAAGAGGATTAGGGCAGCATTAGATTATGTGATTAGAGGCTCATATCTGTGTATGTTCACAAAAAAAGAGAGGAAAAAAGGGTATGGAGGAATACCAAGAACCTGATCAGAGAAGTGGAGACCCCGCTCCAGCTCCTCCCAGGGCTGTCACAGGACAGACATCAGTCCATAGTCAGGATGAGACCTACCAGATCATCAGTAAGAGAGGATGTCCCAGGTCACTCTGAAAATCACTGAGTGGGGGTTACTGCACACAGGAGTGTGAAGGCAGGGAAGAACATCTGGCATCTCCATTTCCATTTTTCTCAACAAGGGGTTATCTGGTGGGGGTATGTGTGTGTCTTTGTGTGTGAATCACTATTAAATCACTATTAAACAATTTTAAGAAGTTTGGTACTGATCTAAGACAAAGAAGAATAAAGGAAAAAATATTTTTCAGTTTATCTTTGTTATGTTTCTTGTACTTGTTATCAAAAGTGGGGCATTGAGAGGAATTTAGTTGCTACTTTTTACTTCTGCCTCCACTTTTCCTTCTGAATCAAGGAAAAAAATGCTTTGAGGCAATCTTAAAAATTAGAAATATGACATTAAGCAAAAGAAAATTAAAACTGCATTTCACTTGGGAAAACTCCTAAACATCTATTAGACTGCATAACTGTTCCAAAGGAAAATTTTGGCAGCTGTGGTGCTTGGGATATCTACAACAAGTAATTGAGAACATACTCTAGGAAACAGCAATGAAGTAGATGACCTAAATGGTCTTTTCCTCTTTTTTTTTT
>VXBX01007777.1:937387-1068390 GCA_013400415.1 Scytalopus superciliaris | reverse complement strand
ATTTTCATCAATCTGTTTACTCAGATGCTAGTGACTGAATGTTGCTTAATTGCTTTGGAAGCATCAGCCAGTCTATTCTCCCACTGCCATGTGCTCCTATAATCATCCTTGTTGGAATAAGAACACTATAGCTGCAGAATACACTTTGTAATGAAGAATAACACCATTCTGATTTGCTTAGAGAAAACAAATATTTACATACAAGTGGGACTCCTGTATTTTTGTAACTCATTTGTAAACATTCTGCAGCACTGTATTCCTAAGTTATCATGTGTGACTCTAATTAAAAAGCTGTAACACTGTACACACACAATGTTCTGTAATCAGTTAGGTGAAAACAAAACAAACTAATACAGTGAAATTTGTCTCAGAGGGGATCAGTACTCACAGTCCAATTTGATGCAGCAGTCTGGGCCTTCTTACTATACACAGATCTAGACTCAGCTACTATTTTGGTTCTTATGACTACCTGTACATCTGGGCAAGTTAAGCTTGACTTAACTAGTTTTGACTGTACTTAGATAATATTTCTCAAAGTCAAGAGAAAGAAATCATGGGATTTTCCACAGCAGAAACAGTTATAAGCACAGAAGTTTCAGCGTTGTTTTCAGGCTTGCAAATCATCTGGCTCATTAAGGCCCTACAGAAATATCATCCCAGTAAATGACATGAATTTCTGTTCCATATCCCTCTACAGATGCAGCAGCTGCCTGTTCACCTCCGCAGTCTTGGAATTTAATGAATTCCTTGGCTACAGGCTGGTGCATGCAGAACACTGATGCTGACAACAAATTGCTGCCTACAATTTGGCACAACAGGCTTTGTAGCAATCAACAAGCATTAGCATCAATTGGATTGCCATAGCACGAGCCAGTACAGCAAAATCTGGAGATGGGGAAGGCATCAGCCTTAGACTGCAATCAGCTAGCCGAGTCATTGCCTGGTAACTGGGAATTGGAATTTGCATATATTGATGATATTTTGTGCCTGTCTGAAAAGAACTCAGGTGACATAGATAATGTACCTATCAGAAAGGAGCGGAGCATTTGCCATCAGGGATTGCTTTATCAGTATGAAGCAGCCCATCTTGTGGCTCTTACTGATTATGGTTTTACCTTGGCCAATTTTACTGGTTTAAGCTGGAATCCAATTTGTCTTAGTCAAGTAAGATTGCAAGTTCTTCTCTGTAATTAATAAATTCATTCCAGAAATTTGGTATCCCTGCTCAATGCTCCTGTTAAATTTCTTTATCTAATGTTATTTGCAGCACAGTTAATCAGCAAAAGAAAAGAAATCCCTTAAGGAAGTTTGTAGTTTGAATACAGACCTGACAAATACACTGTCATGGATGAACTGTCAATTCACATGAAATTATTAAAATGCCACTGCCCTAAGATATAGAAATAACCAGTTAAGTCAGATGAGTGATTGCCACCTGCATACCTTCTAAAAATCAAGAGATTACTTAGTATGTAACCACAGGACTTCTTTAACATTAACAGCTTCACCTTAAGGTCAACTATGCCAGAAGCTGAAAATGCTACTTGTGGTTTTGTAAGCTGTACTTTCCAAACTTTTCAGACATTAAATCGGGTGTAATCAAGGTATCTCTGAAAATAGCCACCTTAGTTCTTCAGTTTCCTAAAGCCCTGGTAGAAAAAAAGTAACTGTGGCCATAGCCACAGAAAAGTCTTATCACCT
Source organism: Scytalopus superciliaris (assembly GCA_013400415.1). Taxonomy (NCBI): domain Eukaryota; kingdom Metazoa; phylum Chordata; class Aves; order Passeriformes; family Rhinocryptidae; genus Scytalopus; species Scytalopus superciliaris. Next base: position 1,066,689 of record VXBX01007777.1, on the reverse strand, counting down.
TTTTAATCACTTAATACCATTGTCTAATATTTAACAGTGATGCACATGTAGATTTGTATTAACACGGAGCTGTGGTTGCTTCGCAGTTCTACAGAATCTGGCATGGGATTAAGCTCAGAGAAGGATGGATTCAGCTTTACTCTGAACTATAGAGCTAGAAAGGTATATGAGTATAATTGCATCACACTATTGGGAGTCAAGCTATACCATCTTATGTTAATATGGAACCTAAAATCCCCACAATCTTCCAAGTAAAACCATACCTAGTAGGTATCTAGGCCCTTAAAGATGCAGAGATGCACTACAGACTTTATGTAGTGAACCTGCATTTTCCACAAGCAGTCAAAATTAACCTAAAATTCATTTAAAAATGCTATTTCTTAGCTAACCAAGTGTGCCTCAATGAGAACGCAAAGTTAGTTAACCTCAGAGTGCAAATGTACGTGTATTTCAGAACTGGCACCTGCACAATCATCAGAACCTGATGAGTGGTGACACACGAAGCCAACAGAATCTAATCACACTCAGTACCTGTCCTCTGCCTCCCTGCAGTTTGTCAGAACAGTTTCTCATGATGCAGGACTCTGATGTTTTAGCATAAGAACTAAACCTGGCAGGCAGGACTGTAATTTAAGTGCCAGACAATAAAAAAGAGCCAGCCAGATCCTTGTTGATATCATCAGTGAAATAAATAGACCTGATTCCCAATTGCACTAAGGCTCCTTTGTGCCTCTCTGGCTATCCAAAATCACTAACACCTGTATCAACAGGCTCATAGTTCCCACGAAGGTGTGAGATATGAGAAAACTGATAGAAGAAGCCTCAGCAATAATGACAGTGGCTTCAGAGGGAGGACTGACAGTGAGACACTTAAAGTTTCTATTAAAGGACCTGGGAGGCAGGTAGCTGAAGGATGAACACCACCAAAGATTTCCATCTGTGTCCAGGAGGTGTTCCTGCTGAAGAGATATTGCTGTAATAATGCTCAGACGGCAGGAAGGAACACAATGTAAGGAAACGGGGTAAGTTAATGTTTTAATAACACTGAAGTAACGGTGTCATCCATTTACCCAAATCAATTAAATGAAGAAGGACACACTCTCGTTTCTAGGCTGTTGCTAGGACAGATTTGCCGAGGACTCGTGCACATTCCCAGTCCTCCCATTCCTGCAGCGCTATTGCCCTCTGGCTGCGAGCCTCAGCCCCTGCACGGAGCGCCGACACCTGAGCTCCAGCCCTGTCCCCTGCTCCTTTGGGTTCCGGCCCCTGATAAAAGATGTCTACTGTCAGAACAGTTCAGGTTCCCAAGGCTAGAGAAACTGCAGCCATTTCGAATGTCACTCAGCTTTGTTGCTGTGTAAAACAATAAACAAATGTGCCCTTTTCTCTGAGAAAGAACTACCACGGGTTGCAGACAGATTTGAAATGAACCTGGAGTTCTACGTTGTTACAAGGAGAAAAAAACATTATCAAATCTTTGTGTCTTTCATAACTGGCATTTTCCCCCCTGAACTGATAAAAGAGCACTTGCAAGATTAACAGCAATAACACTTTTTCTCACTTTACCTGACCACAGAGATACAATTTTTTACTTCAACCTCTGACAAGCTTACATAATAAAATTTTCTCTATACAAATTCACTGTTTAAACAGAAAAGACAGCACAATAACAGGGGTTGTTGTCTTCTTCAACTCTATATACAATTCTGGGCCCTGTAACCACTGATGTTAATATGAAAAGCTGTCCAAGTTATTTCAAGACTGAAAAATCAAGTTCAGGCAGCTAAGGGGCTTCTCCCTGCCTGGGAGATATATGTCCTTTTCAANAAAAAAAGAGAGAGAGAGAAACAGAGAATTCAGAAGTACTTTTGAAATGTCATGAGTGAGAATCATGAAAGTGCTTCCTTCTTCCTGCCAAGGAAAGATGCCACAGAGGACATCCTTTCACAGCATGAATTCATTCCCTGATTCTCCAAACCTCATTCCAGCTGCTGCAGGGTGGATTGGCAGTGAAGCTTAGTGCAGAATTCAGTAAGGCAGGCACTGGAAGTTACAGTGGTGCAGCAGCAGCTTTGCCTTTCTCAGCAGACAGCAGAATTGCTTTTTTTCTTGCCATCTCTCTTCCCCTTCCTAGATAAACTTCTGTCTTCTGTTCCCTGTGGAGTTTCTGTCCTACTCTGGCAAATCTATGTAAAATTATGCTCCTGATGAATATTGCTGGTAAATGTTTCTGAACTGGATGCTTAAAGCAATATTTCAGTCTTTTTTCATCAGAGGCAGTAGGGAAGGAAGCTGAAATGGGTAAAGTAGAAACCCAGATCTGAGAACTCTAGGAACAACATGAGCTCAGGGAGAACTGGAGGGGATCACAACAGTCCAAACTAAAGCTAATTCCATCAGAAGGAGGAAGGCCCTTCTAGGTCAGGAAGGTCCTAATTCTGCCTCTTTCAACAGATTTGAGGGGATTTGTTCACATGTATGAACTGTGAGTGCTTATTACATATCCCAAATCATCCGAGGTTTCTCTTAGATTCTCCCACAACCCAGCAGTGGAGAAAGTTTCCTTGAGGTGAACATAAAAGAAATAAAAAGCAAACATCACTGTGGTACTTTTGTTCTGTACCTAGCAACAACATTTTGTCATAGCAAACCACACAATCAATTTTAATTAAATACAAATATACATTCTCAGAGAGAAGTTCTGGAAGGAAAGCATATTTTTTTCAGAAGTGTTTCAGGTATGCATATCCCTTATGAGTGCAAGGGATTTAATCACTAATGGATTGACTATGAGTTAATTCCACCAACTATTTTACGAGGACATAAGCTTGGCTCAGCATTGTATTGTTTGTTGTACAAGGGTACAAGGGACTCAAAATCTTGTTTGTTTTTGTTTTTACTGTTGTTCTTTGGCTGTTATCTTTTTTACATTACTAGAGAAACCTTAAATGGGTGAAATCCAGGACTTTGGACATGTGAATGAAACTACACACAGAACTGAGGTATCTTCTCTGTAGCAGAGGACTCAGTGGAAGATGGGGACGTCATCAGGAAACCATATTCAGAGAATCAGTGTCAAAATATGCTCATAATTATTACTGTTTGCTGCAAAAGGATTTACTTTTTTTGACACATAGAATAGTCTCCTGCAATTCTATGATTTTATACAGAAAAAAATCCTATATTTAAGGAAGAGCAAGAAGGGAAATGCTGTAAATTTCCAGGGTTCTAAAGTGAACTCATGTATCACGAAACAAAATATTGATGAGATGAACCTCTTCAGAGTTCACGTTACAGATTCTGAGCTTAATTAGTAACGTGGCACAGATCTAGCTGGGTGAGGAACAAAGAGGGTTTATTAGCACTGTCAAAAAGCTACCATTTCTCTCATTCAAGATACTCAGGACTTTCAGACTGGGAGAAAGGAGGTAACAAAGATTTCAATAATGTGGTTCCCTGCTTTTCTTGTGCAAATTGCTGTGAGTCAGCAGTAATCTTGAAATGAAACTAGCAGCCCAACATTTTATCACACCATGAAGGCAATATCTGCTGGATACTGTCAAACATGATGGTCTAGATTTAACAAATGACCCAGGAATTTCTAAGATACTTGATTTCTAGAAGCAGAAGGCCTACTTTGCATATGCATATATTTACTTTTACTCATATATATGTATGTGTGTGTGTGTGAAGAATTTTTTTTCACACAATGCTATAGATGCCTTCATACTCCTTTCACAGCCATCCCTGGTCATTGCTGAGGTTAGACGTGCTAAATTAACCTCTTATCTTAATGGCGCACAAAGCTCAAATGTGATCTGGAAAATGGTCAGTTCAGCATCAATTTTATGGGAGTCCCAGAAGGTTACAGATATCTATTCCAACCTTCCTTCCTTTGACATAGCTGCACCATCAAAGAGCAACCTATTTCTACACTTGCGTGTTTATGAATATCTACTCTCTGCCAGCCTACAGCCTGTCTAGTGAGCTCTGCATTGCTGTGGTATAGAGCACACAGTCCCTGTGCCCACTGCTCACCAGTCAAAGTCTGCCTCTGTGCACACGCATGGCTCCGAGGTCATTCCCCCAGCATATTTTCCTTGCATGCATTTCTTCTCTGACTTGCGCTTCCTGTAGATCCTTTTTGCTCCCATGATGCAAGCTTCTCCCTAGAAACAAAACCAAAAATGTTTCTTTGACGCCCACCAGGCTATTTGTGTCACCCATTTTTCCCAAGCCTGTGCAACAGGAGGTGTTACTCAAGGGAAGAGGACGGGAAGTCAAATGCCATCTCAGTACACTGGAGCTAATTAAAGCTACTGAAGCTTTAACTAAAACTACACCAGCTTTTCCAATACACACTAAGGAAGAATCTGAGGCTACTTATATATCTGATTCAGTTCTGAATTTGTTCAAAAGCCAATAAGCAATCAATCCAGGCCCATTTCACAGCAACTGAAAACATAGTCTCATCCTTCTGCAATCTGAGACATAGAACAGGTCTATTTCTTTGGTCTGACTTCTTTGGGAATAATTTCATTCAGTAGAAACTAGCAATATGTGTTTATGTAAATGTTTTCCATGGATGAGTTCAGGTTTTACAGTGTTTGACTTGTATGGATGCTAACACTCCCTGTCTTCAGCACCCTGCTAAATATTTCTATCTAGGGAACAAGGCTCAGCCTTGCAATCTCAGTGCAAAGGAATTCAAAAGGCAACAGCACACAGCAGCCTTCCTAAAAATAGTTCTGCAAGCTCCAAAGCCAGCATCCTCAAAGAAATACTGCAAAATTCTTGGTATTTTTGCTTATGCAAGAACAAGAAAGTAAAGAACAAAATACAGTGAAGCCTCAGTTATTACCTTTTATGCAGTTAAAATCACAAAATCTTTTTTCATAGCTTTGATTTGATGATTTGATGGCATGAAACAGAAGGGACTGAACTGCAACTCATGTAAAATGCTGTGCTTCCTTGAAATTCAAGGAACTGTACTGATTTTCAGCATCTAAAGATCTAAGTAATAACTGGTATTTTTAGTGTAGAGTTTTGCCTTGTGTGAGCAGCTAGTCTGAGTCAAGCTACTTTCATTTCATATTCACTATTAAATTCTTGCCCAGCAAGATATATACAGAAAGACAACCTTTGATGATATAAATGTGTGCTTTGCCTTAGACTCCATTGGAGCCTGTGGTGTTTATATAACCACAGAATTTGGGCCATATTTTATTCTAACTTGATATAAAACAAGCTGTTGTGTCAAACTTGGCAGAGCTGGGAAGGTGCCCCAAGGCAGGTGCAGGCACTGTGCAGAGCACCTTACCTTGATGGGCATGTAATCCGTGGTTCCCAGAGTGATGCAGCAGCTGCATCCAGGATGACAGGATGGGGCATGGGGGCCAATGAGCTGGGGAATAGAGTCCAACTCCAATAGCAGAGAGAGACAGAATAGGGATGAAACCAAGTGAGTAAGAAATGAGGCTAAGGGGGCTGGAATTTGGAGAATCAAACGTGAAACAACTAGAAGGGCCTTAAGATACTGGCTCTGAGGATGCAGAAGGATGGAGGAAGAGAAAGGAGGTAAGGACAGGGAAATTAGATGAGAGGTGTAAGAGCGAAGGAATTCAGGCCTCAGTGTTTCTACTGTTGATGCATTCTTCAAGTCTGGGTAGGTCTCAGCTAAATGCCTGCATGGTGTATGACACCCAAAAGACAGCTGTTCATCCTTCAGGGCTCACAGAATCCAAATCTGAGGCCAACACACCGATGTAACAAAACAGACTCATCCAGTAAGGGACAACCGGATACACCAAACCAACAGGAAAGGATACTGGCTCATGCTGATCTTTAACTGGAGGATCATTAGCTACTTCAGGTCAGATCCCAGCCTCCTTGCTTCTCACCTGGCTATGGAGTTGCCAAGGTCTGTAGTCCTCTTCTGCACATCTCCGATCAAAAATTGACTTGTAGTCTACTTTCACCAGCTGCCACTCTGAGCGGTGGCTGAAATGTCCAAACACACTACAGAATGCAGCAGGAAGAACATACAGTAAAAGAGTATGGTAGATACTGACAGAGTCTGGTACTTACAGAAGTACAGACACCCACAATTTACAACAGAGATCAATTGCTTTATGAGTGACAGTACTACTCATTTTCACTTGACTGACATAGTGAAAGTGAAACTTAGCCTGCTAAGTATCTATAACCCTATTAAAAATTGCATGTAGCTTTTATTCCGTTCATAAAGACCCTCCCAATTATGACAATATTCAAAACTACTCTCCTTGAAGCAAATAGTCATGAGAAACCTTGATGTGGGCCTGGATACAGTAATACCTATAGGATTTTTATCTCCACTATAAGTTTTGGGAATTCCTTCCATGCAAATTAAAATCAGAACCTGAAGGGAATATTCTTTATACATCTCTGTTAACTGATTTTAGTTTACAAGCCACATATTCTGCTTATTTCAGGTCAGTCAGAACCTGAATTTTTCTCCTGTTTTTGCAAATCTGATCTCAGGAAAAATGTTACAGTTTCTGGCATGGTGAGTCCAGATTTATACATCATGCAGAACTCAGCATACCACCTTGAAACTAAACATAATTTTTCATGACTCAGCCTCAAGGCAACATTTTGTCTTTCATTTTTACAGAAGAATGTCTTCACTTTTCTGTGTCTCAGTTTAAAAAAAAGAATGTAGCAGCAAAAACACAGTTATAAAAATACTTGACCATTTTTCTCAAATATTCATCTGTCAAGAGTAACTCTGCTTTATATCACATCCAGTTTGAGGAGTCACATTTCATGCTGACAAGCTAAGTGATAATGTGTTTGCAGCTTGCAAGGAACCATGTTGTCATTCCCTCAATCATATCACAAATAAACTGATGATTTAGCAATAGAAGATTGCACACTCCTGGCTTCAGAAAGTACCCATTTTGGTCCCCAACCAGAAATGTCATTGTTATGAACAACCCTCATGAGATACTTATGGTGCAGATCCCATCAACAGTAGCATCATCGCATGCTCACTTACGTCATGATGAGAGTTTCCTCTCCAGGTTCCCCTAAAACTCCATCTACAAATAGTGGGAGGGATGTGAAACTGTACTTGCTCCAAGATCTCCCTTCATCAAAACTTAACCTAGAAGAGAAAGCAGAATTAGTGTCTTCCTTCTTTACTCTCCTGCTTTATTTGAGAAGACTCTCTAGTTCACTACAGCTGCTATGGAGAAGTGGAAAGCAGCTTCTCTTCTCAGATGCTCATTTTTTTAGTCCTTTAAATAACTATTTTTTTTGGGAAGCTTCATGAATTAGAGCATGGCTCAAGCTTGTTTGGCATCATACCACTAACTCATAGCCAATATTTAAATAGTAGAAACTAATAGTTACTTTAGAGATTGATGTTTTAAGGGCAAAATGTAGTCTAGGGATAAGATTTTTTAAAAAGCAAACAAGTGATTTTGAGCATCCCATTTCTGGGTCCCCAGTATAAAACATTTTAAGGAAGTTAGTTTTCTGGAGCATGAGAATTTTGATTCTTCTGAGCAGCAGTGTTCCCAGTGTGAGTGTAAGTGAAAGCTTGGAACCACTCATCATCTCTGAAGACTTGGGTCTGGGTGTTTTGGTTTTTGATGACACTGACTGTAGTGGAAGTAAATAATGCCAGACAACAGAAAAACTATATTCTACCTTCTAAACTAAAGAGTGTTAACTAACAAGGAGACTTTTGGCATAACCCTGAATCTATTCAACAAAACTCTGGTTCGTAAGTGCTGCCTGCCACACAGAAGACAAGTTCATCAATAATTTTGAAACTGAAGAGTACTTTATTAACTTAATAAGAGACAAAGGCATAAACCAGGTATATATTTTATAAACACTCAAACTCCAGAAGCCAAGTTGTGGTAAACCAGGAGTGCTGTGGAATTATACTGATGATATTTCAGATGTGGCCAAGCCAAAATTACGTAAACTGGAACTGTCAGGACTTCTTAGCTTTATCTGAATTAACAATTGCCAATAGCTTAACTGATAATGTCTGGATTGTAGCTACAGAAAACTGGATGCATATTAACTGCCTACTTCCTGCATCTGAAAAGAGGGACAGCAGCCATTTAGTACAGATGGAGTCATTACCAGAGGTGTCTGATAGGCAGAGATGTGTGTTTCATGGCGACGAGTACTCCACCTTGATCTAGGTACAGAACACTGTGCTCTTCCTCAAAGATCTGGAAAAAAAAGTATCTATTTGAATCTATTATTCTTAGTATCAAGAAAATTACATAGTTCTTTAAGTATAATCATGATAAAGGACATGTATGTGCTAAGGAGGTTACAAATTAGAGGAAATTATAGGGGCAGTTTTTGGATTCTGATTTTTATTGGTTTTGGGTTTTTTCCCTCCAGTTTGTCTGGGTATTTGGAAAATGCAGTCTGCCTCTGACAGAAAGTTAGAAAGATGGGGTTTTTTTGCAAGGATCAACAATTTCCCTCCCTTCAATGACAAATTTTTGTTTAAAGAAGAATTTCATGTGTTTGCACGTATCTGGTCGTATCTCACACAATTGATGTGGACAGAAAAATGAGGGCTGGTCAAACATTGCAAAATAATTAGATTCTTGGAATATCAAATATTGAAAAATATTTTCTTTTCCTGTGTCTTTTTTGTATTAACTCTCTGCAAGTATCTGTCCTCCAGTCTATATAGCAGCATTTGTCAGTCTGAGAAAGCTGTTCTTTCTCTCCATGACTTGATATCCCATTCAGAAAAGAATAATAGAATTTCCTGATCTGAGGATAAACACATTATAGTATATTTTTTAACAAGTGGGACTCTACTAAATATTAGCAACTTAATTTAACTCCATCATTCAGTCTCTTTCCACAATTAATGAAGAGGTAAGTAGCTTTTACAAGGTGAACTGAATTCTATCTTTTGCTCCAATAGCTTAAGAGCAAGGCAAAATAATCCATTTATACGGACACTGAACTTTGGACAACTCAGCTTAGGGGAAATGAGTCTCATATGGAGTGAGGAAAACTAGACCAGTGCAACTACTAAATTTTGGGAAAGTACAATCATGGATGAAAAGAATAATGGTTTGATTGTTACAAGGAATGCACAACAGTAAAAGGTAACGCATTCTCTCCCCTTAATATCCATAGTTTATGCTATTCTCTTTGTTACAGGGTTGAACTGAAGTCAAAGTCTGAGTAGAATTACAAAAATAATTTTCTTTTATATGACATCTAACAACATATTCAGACTTTTTCTTTGAGCATCTCTGTACCTTTCAGAAGGGAAGTTTACTCTTTTGTAAAGATTTGCAAAAAGCTACTCTGAACCAAATTAAACAAAAATTAAGTGACAGATTGAATCTCCTTTTATGACAATTTCCTATGATTAGTATTTAAACCTGTGATTCTGTGTCATTTACCTGCCTCCAAGTGTTCCCAGCATCAGAAGTAACAAACATGCTGATGTCATTGTCTGATAGTTCAGTGCCTACATTACCTGTAAGATGAGCATGGGTTAAGGATGGAACACACTCAGAAACAGTAGAACTAGCAAATCAGGGGAGTAAATGAGTTTATTTACTTATGCAATTATAGAATATAGAATTATAGATAATGAGGGGAAAGGGAAGCAGGATGGGAAGAGAAGGGAAGGGAAGTGGGGAAGGGGAAAGGGAGAAAGGGAAGGGGATTTCAGTTTGAAGAAAATTTATATAAAAGACCTAATACATACAACTCTGTACACCTCCAGTGCAAAGAAAATGCCCTGACCTGAGGGGTAGAGGATTAGGCGTGAGCTCCTCGGTCTTGAAGGCCCGTTTCCATAAAAAAATTATGGCAAGTTGAAGGTCCATAAGGACTTCCATTTGATAGCCTGCATTCTTTCCCAATACTGGTGCTGTGACACCCCACAACCACTTAATACCCTCCACAAACTCCAGATTTTGTCAGTTTGCACATCAAATACAGGCAATCTTTAAAAGTCTCATACCTGAAGCTACAATAATACTGGGGGCAGTGTCTCGGCTGGCGATGTTTCCTGAGGTATAGGGGTTGTCTGAGACCTTCAGGTGAAGATGAAGGGAGCAATAGGGCTATGGAGAAAGGGGAAATAAAAGTAAAAAGCAAATACAACAATGCATGCACCTATTTCTAGGGGTTTAGAAACATGGAATGCCCTTGTGTATTTCTTCCTAATCATTGCATTCAGTCACCCTTGGAAAGACACTGTCACTTTGCTATCATTTTCTGACACAACCTGTTCCCACTGGGAAACTGATTCATCAGGATGAAACTCTTGCCCAAGGACAAGATCTTTGAGGCTGTACCCTCAAAGGAGGGAACCAGGCTTGCAAGGGCAGGTGATGATAAGCACCACCCAGCTCCCCTGGCTCCTACCTCTGTGAGAAGCAATCAAGAATGCAGATATGAAATAACTCCCCAAGCAGAGGTGCCCAAGCTATCTCTAACAAGAAGCAACATAACCCTACTGGTGTGGTGCTGAGTCACCACTAATTAGTAAAGAAAAACAATTCAGACAGTGTCATACCATTTCTTGAGTCTTTTTGACACATGGCTCTGTTTTGCACTGCACTGCAATTAATACAAAGAAATACCAGAACTGGAAAGTGATAGTTTAAAAGTTATTTAAAACAATGCTTCATCGCCCATCTGGATGTGACCTTTAAGATTTCAATACAAATACATCCACAGAAACCTCACCTATCTGCTATTGATTTTTTGTGCTGGGTACTGAGACAAAAAAAGAATGGTACAGAATAATTCCGCTGAACAAGAGGGTAAGTCAGACAGGCGAATTTCGAAAGGTGCCATTACAATTCCTTCCAAATCTATAGTATGGTAATTTCTGAAAAATTCTGGTGATTATTTTCTTTGCTTGAGTTTTATTTTCAGTACTTTTTGATTCCAAGCCTCATGAAAAGCCCTACATGAAACATGCTAAGGGAAGAGAGGGTAAAAATACTGGCAAGAAAACCTAAAGCAAACTGATCCAATCAAGGTGGATATCACACAAGTAGGAATACAAGTAGAACAAAGCCCATGCTTCAACTTGCCCAGATCTGTAAGATGAGAAGGAGAGGCTATGCAGAAGGACCTGCAGACTCTAAGGAGGCAGTTTTTTCTGTCTAATATCAGCTACCTAAAGACTAGATCTACAGTTTCAAGAGTCTGGCTGGCATCCTCTGCAGGAGGCCTAGTCCCATAGTTCACTGGAGGAAGATCACTTATCCATCCCATCTCAAAGCAGGTGACTATGACTCTGAAATGAAAATTCCCCTGTGGAGAATCGCAGGGTTCTTTTGGCAAAGGCAAATGAGGGTGGTAAGGAGGGATGGGAGCTCTCACTTATGTGAGACAGGAAAAGGGGACATGGTTGTGCAGAAGGAAACACAACCTGCCAACTGGAATGTACTGAGCAGCCTAACTCTAACTGACAGCCTTGTGAGGGCAGCCGCTGGAGCAGCCCCGGGGCGCCAGCAGGGAGCAGAAAACAAATTGAGCTGACATGAATGCAGGAAGTGGAAAAGCATTGCAAGAGCATGAATTCTTTCATTTTACATTTTTATAGGTTGTGAGCAGACTAAATAGAGAACATATTTTTAAAACTCACATATTCCAAGCCCCCTTCAGCATTTTGAAGACAGAAGGTAATGGCAACTCAGCCAGTTCCCAACTCAGATGAGACCTTGTTAGACTCAAATCTTCATGCTACCAGAGGTTTTCTTTCAAATTAGTCTCATTTCACAGATAGAGTACATAGAAATGGAATATATATCTCAAATATTAAAATCCAGGCCATCTGTCAAGCAGACAGATGATCTTTTCAGTGGCATGACTTGTTATTGGTTGGAGTGCAGTAATGCTTATGGTCTCCAGTGACAACTGGGTATGGTATAAAAACCAACCTTTCCACTTCTAGCCAAACACCTAAAGTTACTACCAATGGCCATCCCACATCCTCACTGGGCTAGCCTTCTCTTCCTCATCTCTGATGTATACCTTCGCCATTTCTGTCCTTATAGAGTTCATCAACAGGTATTACTTTTCCAGCTGGTTTGTGCTCCATCGTACACTGCTGGTCCTTCTGTGCTCCTCCTCTACCTCTCATGGCTTAATTCACATACAAACAATCTCACTGTTTTTCAGAATTTTCATCAACTGTCTCTATCCTTTTTGTTGTTACCAACAGGCTGCTAAAATCAATATTAGCATCAGAATCACCATCTTTGAGTTTGCCTGTCATTGCCTAGTACCCAGTTGTGCTACCTGCTGTACAGCCACTAAGGGAGAGACAACCATGGCATGGAGCATTTAAAACCTAGGTAGAAGATAAAACATAGGTGACATAGCCCATTGCTCTGCTCACTGCCGTAGTTGTTACAATTCTGCTAGAGTTCATTACTTACTTCCTAATATTTTCAAGCCAGCACCTTTTGTTCCCCTTTTTATGTTCCTCCTCAGTCCTTAGTAAAATTTCTCATAAATATCCACAAACCCACTTATCGGCTGTTCTGCAAAGCCCGCCTGAACTGTCTCAAATGGCATGACACATAAAAACTAGCTATTAGGGTCTGTCCCTGATCAGAAGTGGGACAAAGTATTATACCACAAAGATGATGCTAGACACCACTCACAAACCTAGGGGTAATCACAGTATTTGCTCACCTGCAATAGCAAGGAGTATTGGAGAGAGATAAATGCTGCCAAGAGAGATACTCAAAACACCTCACTTAGATGCTTAAACTATTCTGTAGCAGATGGCATGAAGGGGGTCCTACAAGAAGAGGGCCTTTGTCATGAAGTCCTTATAATCCACAAGGACAAGACAAACAAAATGTCAGAGGGAAGAAACAGATGTCTGGGGAGGCATGTCCAAGAGAAAATAAATTACTTGCCCAAGGTCAAGTAGGAAATTGGACATAGGCCCAAAAACTGAATCAAGATTCTCCTGAAATTCAAACCAGTGCTTGAACCATAACAATATCCTTGAAAGCGAATATTAGCTCTCCTAGGCAGATGCCCATTTCTTGACAGACAGAATTACTCCTCAGCTAACCACTTCACAACGCATGGTAAGTATCAAACTAAACCAGCATCTTTGGAATAAAATACCTTGGCAGCTATTTCGTGAAGATTAAGTGTATTCATCCTAGAAAACAAGTGGTATAAACAAGAAAAACAAAACCTTGGGACTAGATGGAATTTCATTGTTTTTCTCCATCCTCATTATTCAGAGCTGTCTCACAAGAAAATGCAAAGAAGTTCTGAATCACTTTGAAAAAAGCACCTCGAGCATACTGTCAGTAGAGGGAGGGTTCCGTCTGGCTCGCCTTGTGTTTCAACCAGATTTCCTCTTAACCTCCTTAACTGCCAACTTAGCTGCTATGTACTTATTTCTGTTTTAACTCTCACATTATTTAGGTTTAAAGACCAGATGCACAAAGGACACAGCATTGCACCCACGGGCTGGGGACCATCCTGTCACTCTGGGAAATGACAGATCCCATTCTGTCAACGAGCTGGAACAAAGGTCATTGCTGTGTCCTGAGCTATTGCTGGACACAATTATGTGATAACCAGCAGTGGGAAAGCATTAGTATCTGCTGTGGAGCAAGGATGGCAGCTAAGCTAGATGTACAATGGACTACTAGGAATTCACCTAGCTATGCCATAAGGAAAAGCCTGATCATGTCACAAAGGAAGCACATAAGGAGGTAAAACCTCCAGTGATGCAGGGGCAGACTGTGTGGCTAAAGAGGTGAGTGGAGTTTGTGAAGTGTTTTAATACTACAACTATGTCCCACTGACAAGGAACAGAATTGCCTCAGAACCTCCTTTTCTTCATCCTTATGAATCAGTGATTTATTTCCAGGAATGTACATTTCCATTCCTTTTGCTTCGAAAATTCCTCTATCACTCCCATCTTCTGTAGTCTGTTCTCAATCATTAATAAAATTCTTACATTCCATATTCTGCCTTCATCTTCTGCCACCATTAAGTGTGAATCTCAGATGAGATTTTTAAATAGCTTGTCTCTCTCTTGCAGAATTGCTATTTTACTATGTGGGTTTGGTGCATTTTGTGATCTCCTATGCTTCCCTTTCCATTGCAGGCAGACTGCCTGTTCCTGTAAAAACTTAAGTCAGTTTAGCTCAGATTTCAGTTATTTGTTTTCTTTCAAATTTGCAAGTTGGCCACCTGAGACCCTGCATGCTTAGCTGATGATTCCTGCTGCTCTGCCATTCCAACAGCTTGTGACAACTTCTTGCATTATATGAGCATTCCGTGTTTGGAAGGAGTGTTCAGACAACAGAAAAGGCCTCTTGCCTATTTTACCCAATATTAGGGGAAGAGTAAAGATAAACATGGCTAAACATTCCTCTGGCCTTATCATAGGGAACGGCTGACTAAATTCCTTTCCATTCTCCTTCTGGAAGGGCAAAAGTTGGGCTACACAGTTTAAGTTCAATGAGGAAAAAGAAAAAAGTTTCCTTGTATTATTTTACTTGCCTGTGTGCTTTTTTTTTCCCCCTTATGCCTCGTCAGACCCCTAAAATATTATACTGCCATATCATATAAGAAAAATCTTGGGTTTCAGATAAATTGATTATAAATTGAAAAGGTCAAGGTGTGTTTTGTTTACTGAATATGTTCATTTGAGTTAAAACTGGATTTACAATCTATTTGAAACACCAAGGCTTCTTTACACAGTCCCTTCCAAAAAATTAAATTTTTATACATCTGTGAAGTTTTCTGAATGTCATCTTCTTTGGTTTTTACCTCACAGAAGTATCTAATTAAAAATGCACTTAGTTACAAGTTTTAAAATCTTGAAAGAAGTAAACTAACCCAAACAAACTTAGTCATGTTCTGAAGTAACTCTTCTGTCTGATCCCCAGTCCTCCCTGTTTATTTTTTCCTAACTGGACAGAAAATATAAGGCTTGCATTTTGGCTCAATCAGAAAATCAATTATTTGAACAGCTTCAAATATTTACTCTTTGCTCTTGCAATAGTGCAGGACATTCAGTTAAAAGATTAGTCTAGCAGTCAGCTACAAAACGTAATGATGATTCAGATTCTAACAAACTTACAGCCTCAAAATGAGAAACCTTTTGTTTGTTTGTTTGTTTGTTTTTTTCCAGATGGAAAGCAACATGCAGATACATGACAGCAGGAGGAAGAGCCATCTAAACAGTGTCCCTGATTCTGCCTGGAACAGTGTTAGAATTCATGTAATATGAAGCTGTTGAGAATCCCAAATACAGAGGTTCTGAGTATTATCCCACCCTATGTATAGATTGCATTGGTTGAAAAACATGTCAAGATCAGTCTAAGCTTTCTATTTTGATAGAGATCTCCAATTATATTCATATTGCTTATACTTCGCTTTCTGTCTTGGAAATGGTTTGCATATAATGATGATTAAAGACTTAACTATATGTGGATCTATATCAATAAGTACAGAGATAGACACAATTAACACCAACACAAAGTTATACATATATTTGGATGAATGTGTCGATTCTCACTTCTCAGCTCAAAGAGAAAACGATAAATGTTAATAAATATTAATGCCAACAGAGTGGCCTGAAAGAAATCAGAGCTCTCTTTTCCTTTGTGCCTATCTCCAGTTATTAGATCCCTTAAAATTTCTGAGCCAGAACAGCTCACGCCTCCCATCTAGTGTCCAGAGAATCAACTGCGCAGACATGGCATCCAGCTTCAGCTGCTGTTTAAAGGGACACCATCACTTGTGCAGCAGGAAGCTGATCCACGATGCTTACTTTTGTTTTAGAAATTAAATTAAATTAAGCTAAATTACAGTGCCATGTCTTGCGATATCCCCTGGCAGTCCAAACCTGATGTACTGCACTCCATGAGATACACTGCATGGAGAGAGGAGATGCTCTCTCTTTCTTATGTTACCTTGTAGAAAAGGATTGCTTTGAGATATTACCACCCCAAACAAGTTGCCCGCTCAGGTACTTACCAGGAGACAGTGAATGGGATTTCCTCTCAGATCCGTGTGCGGAGCCTGCAACAAACTCCAGTCTCTCCCTTTATTGTACGTGATGAAAGTTTTCACTTGGTTGTCAATCTTCTTGTTAGCCAAGAACATTCCCTTTATCCCTGCTACCTAGGAAAAATTGACATGGCTGAAAAATAGATCAAGTCTGTTGCAGGTTCTGCGCATGTGTCCTTCCTTCCCCATCAAACCTAACAGGGCTCTGGTGGCTGTGTCACTGTTGTTGACGTCAGGGCAAGAATTGTCAAGGTACATCAAAGGAAGGCAAGTTGAGGTGCTGGGGAAAGGCTAAAACCATCACAGGTGCAAAGGTGACAAATGGGAAAGAAAGCTTGTATTTCAGAATTGTCATGGAAACATGGAAAGCTGTCAACAGCATTATCTGTAAAGTGACAATCTCTCAACTGTGTAGGCATCTTTCCCCTGAGAGATTAAATATGTACAGGACGATTACTTGTCTCTTGCACAATAGTAGCAGGAAACAGTGCCAATTTTGGCCCTGCAAAGAAAACAACACACACACACTTGCAGTTCAATGCTTCTATTCTCATCCAGTTTTCTTCAGATATTTCATCTAAGGATCCTAACATGTTTCAAAATTATCAGTGTTTCAACAGGATATCTTGGGGCACAGAGGTATTTTTATTACAGTTTTGTATTTTGAGGAAACCAAAGCACTGGTGAGTCAAAGGCCACCCAGGATGCTATTTGTAAAGGTAGCAAGGAGATCCTCATCCTTTTATTTTTCCTGGTATTTTACCTAGCGGTTTAAATCCATAGACCTGCAGGAGGATTTTGTAAAGACAAGACGCTAACAGATTCACGCTGGAACCAAGCCCAAAAGTATCTTAGTGGGGAGAAAAAAAGTCAGCCTCAAACCACAACTCACACTGCAGAATGTTCCCATCCTCTCAGCACGCTGAAAATCAATAGCCCCAATAGCTGCTGCAGCTTGCGAATGAATTTGTTAGGCTGTCATTCTGCAATCTGAGTGTGGCAATAAAAAGGGAAGTGAAATCAGGAGAAGGGGGGGAAAAGTGAGAAGCTTTTTGGTTTCCAGAAAGTCTGTTCAGCCATCCACATCATCTCTTCCTGTGATGCAGAACTAGCAGACAGAATCATTCATCAAGTCTTTTTACTCATACAGATTATTACTTAAATGGCATCACATGGCAAACAGTTACACAGCAGATTCAGAGCTTTTTCCAGCTCAACCAATTTAATTATGTGGCTGAATTTGGATGCCACAGTGAACAGGACCTTATTGCACTTTATGTCAAATGCTGTGCAACTACTATATTGGTGTTTTTAATCCTTTGCAATAGTACCTTCCAGCTTGAGCAATGGCACTGAATTTCATTTGAAGTTGCATAAAGACTTTGACATAACTTGCTATAATGAGCAATAGCTTTTAAATTAAGTAAATAACTAATTTAGTGTTGATATAAGCAAAAAAAAAAAAAAAAATATAACCTTTTCGATTTCTTAGCTGGATTATTTGCTCCTATCCAATTAAGTATTCAGGATTTCTTTGTTGTAGTAGAAAGGCACCCTGAAAAGAGAAGGATATTCTGTCTCCCAGTGATATTGCATGAATAGACAGGGCTGAAAAAATAACAGTTCTGTCTTTACTACCAGAGGCTAGAGCCTATATTTCCATTTGTGCTTTGCTTTGTTGTTGTTCTGAAATAGTTCTATTATATAGTCCCCATGAAATGCTGGCCATAAATGATTAAAGAGCATTTTATATATCAGGTGATAAATATGTCCTGAAATCCTGTGAATTTTTCTTTTTATGATTCCAGTCATGGACTGTGACTCAGAATCCTTTCCTGAGAAAGCAAAGTTAAGTTATACTGTCAGTCTTGGGCATCTTTATCTTAAAAATAGACTGCACACACTTGTGTACTCTTAGTAGGAGGGGACACACCTATTGTATATACACAACCATGGCACACACCGTGGTCTATTTATCCCTGCTGTTCATACAGTCATCCCAGAGAAAGATACATGCAAGGAGTGCAGGACCACAAGCGGTCAGAGAGAAAATCACTCCATCAGCTCCCGCATAGGAACTGTAGACAATCCTCACCCCCTGAATGCATTGTGTGCAGATAAAAAATGCTGGTCTCCAGTTTCAGAAAGATTCATACAAGACATTTGAACGCACAAGTCAAAAGACCTTCTTCACTCCCCATCACCACCTTCATACATCAAACGTATACTTCTCAGCTGAGATACACACTGCTATAAACAATAAGTCTCAGAGTGATAGGCATATATATCATAGCTATAGACACGTCTCCTCACAGTCTGTTATCACTTCAGTCATGGATTCCCACAGGCAGAACTGTCTTGCTGCGGACCAGTCCAACAGAGCCATACCACATCACTGGAGAGACACAGGAACCAGAAAGGGCACTCAGACCCAGTGGTCAATGATTTTAGCTCTTCCCTTACTCTAGGATATGGTCTTTAGGATAGCCTTTTTGTGAGCAGAACTCAATGACACCCCATGAAAGAATTTTTATTTTCTCTTTGTACCCAGTGTAATTCTCTGTTGAGCAGCATTGAGCAGATTAATTGTTGATCTAGAATCAGTTTAGGAATTATGTACACAAACATGTCCACTACAATGCAACCAGAAGAACTTACTTATAACACATGACACACATCCATACAGACACGAGCACGTTAAATGGGCCTTTCTCTGGCACCTTCTCAAATAATTGATGTGGGGTTTTTTGGTTTGTTTTTTTGTTTGTTTGTTTGCTTGGGTTTTTTTAATTTACTGCTGCTACCACAGAAGGACTCTCTTTGAAATCTTGCTTCCTTTTAATTTATCTATGGATTATCTTTCCTCTCTTGTCTTCATCTCTATTTACCCCTAGAACACTCATCTTTTGCAATAATCTAACTCAGAGAACCACGTTGGCTGGCTTTCTGTTCCCTTCCAGCTAGAACATCAAATTGAAAGGAAGGTTTGTGCCAGGTTCCATGTCAGCTGATATTCTTTCTATCTAGATAATCAGCAGCTATGACACTGTAAGTCTGATTCCATCAATTTCAGTCCAGGTTACTGTAGGGTGTCAGCTGAATAAAACAAAGGAAAAGCTTTTCTTCCTGCCCTGGGATGTAGGACACCTTTACATAATGCGGTAAAACTGCTTCCTGAGCTGACAGTAACAGGAGGCAACAGTTTTTCCACGGGCTGCCAGCACTGCAGTGAGATTAATAGTAAAAAATGTCCAAATGACTGAAATGGCAGTGCCCATCCTCCTATGGTTCATCTGCATTGATGTACAACACTTGGGCTCTCTGGACAATTCAAGGTGGTTTCCAAGCAAAGGACAGCTGAAGGAAAACTATATAGCAGAGCTAATATTCAGATAGTGATGGGGAAATATGGGAAGCATCTTCCTTTTCAAAGGCACTCAGATTTAGTTCATGACTATTATTCTAAATGGTAAAAAAATACCCTGGAGGAGACCTGGAAAGAGAAACTGACCCTCAAAACAGCAGCTGAGAACTGAATTTGTCCTTAGCTAAGTGCTGTCTCCAGAGGTAAAATAGGCAGAAGAGCAAGAGATGTACAAGAGCACATTAAAAATCCTATTTTTAGGATCAGTTGTCATAGAAGACAATGTAAATCGGCCTTTTTACAGGTGAGCTTAAGCAGAACACATTTTTTCAGCAAAAGGCTCACGGGTAAAGAGGGTATTAAAAAGAGATAGAGAGTTTCCACACTCATGGGATAGCCCAAGAGGGCATATCTATAAGCACTTAAATTCCCAGAATAGTCCAAGCTGAGAAGGTGACAAAGACAGCTGAAAACTGGTGTCTTCTTAACTTCTAAAACAAGAGCTTGGACTGCCAGAAATGCAAAAAAAAATGAAGACAGATGCTGCCCAGACTGTTGGGAATTTTCAGTCACAGAGTCAATGTGAGTCCAAGCTGATATTGGGGGCCAAGGATTTTGGCCGAGAAACAAGGAGCTCCTCTTAGCAACTGAATGAACTATTCCACTAAATTTTCCTATGCATGATAGAGACATGATCTCTTCCTCACCTGAGAACCCTCTGGAGAATACAGCAGTGAATCTGCTCATAATATTAGGCTGGGCCTTAATTCAACACCTATGTAATATCTGGACTTAAAACTCAGCTGATTGCACAGAGGCCCTTAGGTGAAAGGAGGGTAAAACTATGTATTTAGTCATTTGGCGGCTTTGCCATTCACATGCATGTTACGAGACTGATATGCAAGGAGGAAATGGTACTGGCATCATGGGAGGTTCTGAGATAGAAATGAGATGTTTGGAGTTATGACATACCTCATAGAGGTCAATCATCACATTCCCCTCCAGCCCTTGACTACTCTTGACATTTTCCAAGGCCAGGGTGAAGTAGATCCCTCGGGTGTCGGAGATGTACAGATTGTACGTGTCATTCTGGTTCCATTCTTGTACAGCTGCAAACACCTGATTCTCATCTGTGCTGATAACATGCATGTCCTGGGGAAAGAAAAGAGAGGGAGGTTACTAGAGGGAGCTCTGTGCTGTCATTTCCAAGGGCACCAAAGTAATTGTAGGGGAGTAAGAGATACATATTGGCTGGAGTTTAATTGGAAACTGTAGACAATGCTGCTTAAACAGGTAATTCCATCCAGAAATATTTTACACCATCTCTCTTATGCCAATTTTCAAAGAAGTAATTAACTGATGAGGTGTTAATTGAACTTTTACATTTGTAGTATGGTGTTACACAGCAGCACTTTTGCCCCCCTTACCAACACCCTCAGTTTAATGAATACTTTGCCTGAGGGGTAGGGAGGGTTGTTTATTTTTGGTGGGGCAGGGGGTGGGTGGGTTGGCACCTGAGTGATTCCACTTGTTATTGCAGAATCACAGATATTAAAAATGTCAAACAAACAAGAAAAACCTGCCCTTGCCCAGCATTCAGAAGCTAATTATGCTTGCCACCTGATTTAAGGAGGTTCTAATAGGTCAATGCCTTCAGCCAGTGCTGCTATCTGCTGTTTCTGATGACAGTGTGGACCACAGCCAAGGCCCTGGACCAGTGTACTAAACACCACACCCAAAGAAATATAACAGAACAACCACCCTAGTCCTCCCAAGATGTGAAGAATAGAATTGTAGTTACACTAGTGTTATGAGTGAGGTTTTGTTCTACTCTGTTTGCTCTGTGTGTTACAGCAGGCAGGAAGCAATGAAAAGATTGCATAATTAAAGAAAAAGATTAGAAATTGTTAAACCTGATTCCATCTTTCAATGCCTGGAGAAATTATTACCCAATGGAAAAAGCCACCAAAGAGAGATTGCTTTAGTGAAATTCCCAGGCTCTATCTGCCCAGCACAGGCACCCTGAGTTCTTTGGTGCCACAAAAGTCTATGGAGGTAGGAAAAGAAATGAAGATTTCTTAGCACCAGGTGATTCCCAGAATACTCAGCTGTTCTGTCTGTTTTGGGCAGATATCCCAAAGTTATTCTGCTCCATGAAACTCAGCCAAGACTTTCTATATGCAAAACTGGGAACTTTATCAGATACTCTTTGGAAGCTGATGCTACTTTTTCCTTCTGTTAATAATAGTCTTGGATAATTCACTGTTTTGTGGATTTTCTGGAAAGATGAAGCCTTGTAATACAAAGATAAAAAATATTATAATGAAGAAATTTGATTTATAAATTTGAAAGCAGATTCACCATGTAGTTAAGATTCAGAACCGTTGTTTGTTCATCCAGATCCAGTTCTGAATACAGAGTGGATGAACATGCACTTGATTTACTTGCTTCTTTGCATGAGAGAAAATCATATCCCAAAAGACGGACTTGTTTCATGGAGGAACAGATTGGCTTAATTCCTGAGGCAATAGGAAAGGTAATATAAATCCCACTGCTTTCTACTAATTTTGGCTGTGAACAGACATCCTCTTGTAGCTCCAGCTGTGCCAGTAGAAGTTACAGGCACAGCTGTTTGTCTGAGGCTCCTTATTTCAGACTGTCACCCTGGTGAATCTGCTGGGAGATCTACATCAGTAGGTGTTCCCAATGTGCTTCAGGGAACATTGGCTACCACAGTTCTAATCTCAAGTTTTAACTTCTGCATATGTGCACACATGGGTAGAACTCTCTATTTAAATGTAGATGGAGATTACAAGTAAAACTTGTTTTGTCTGGTGTTTGTACTGTTTCATTAACTTAGTATTTCAATTAATAGTTTGTAATAACTAGGGAAGAGGGGCAAAAAGATACTCTGATCAACACCAGAGAAAACTAAAGGCAATCTCATGAATGTTTAAGAAGTAAACAAGTTAATTTATTCACTAGATGCTCCTCGAATTTGATCAGATCATGCTGTAAGATGGAAGTCTAAAGATTCCAGTAAGGCTGAAGGAATGTAAGCCCAAGGAAGCAGAGATTGAGACTGAATTGGCATAATATACATAGTGAAAAAAGTCAAAAAAGATAGCATTCCAACGTGTGCCTTTGGGGATAAATTAACTTTTCCTCTTAATATTAACTTTTCCTCTTACTATGACTTTGTCCAATTGATGCAACAATGATGTAAAGCTTTGATTGAAAAGGATCAATCTATGGGCATCAAACAGTTCTTTGACCAACATCGGGAATTTTTTTCATTTCCATATTGGCAAAATTAAAATTAATCAGCACATAATATATATTTTTTTTTTCCCTAGGGTGGGGGTTGATTTTTTGGGGGCTTTCATCACAGAGATGGAAGAAGACAGGAATGTGAAACAAGGTACCTTTCTCAAACAGTTGTCATCTTCAAGGGCTCTCCATGAATCTGTCTACTGAGAGCCTGCACTTTTTTCTCTCTGTTCCAGCACATACTGGAAGTACATTAATATACAGTTCTACTATCTGCCCCTTTGCTGTACATGGGTTTGATTAAGTGTCTACTCTAAAGACTGAAGGCCAAGGCTTTCTGAATTCCTACACATGCTTCAATTGCCCTTTTTGCACTTGGTCAGGGAACTTTTCTTCCTGGCAAGTTAAATAGTAGGAATGTGTAATGCCAATTTTATTCTGCCAATTACTGTGATTGTCAGTTCTTTTATGGTCTGTATTTAAAGTTTTGGGATTTTTTGTGGTTAGTACTTCTTCTGCCAGGATGTGCATCCTGAGGTTGAAAGAAGGTGATGAATTTAAAACAGAGGTACCACATGCACCCATCCCATCACTATTCAACCCAGTACCAGTTAAGACAGGTCTTTTAAAAAGAGAAATTTCTTGACCTGCTTCAGCATTCTCAGATTCTGCCCAGTGCATTTGTCTAAACTGGAGTAAATGTACCCTGTGTGTACATTTAAGGTGATTATCATAGGTGACACCACAGTCTGTGACAGAGCCCGTATTGTGGTGCTGTGGTATAGAATAGGTACTGTCCGCCCACAGACCATCACTGCAACAATTAACAGGTCTCAATAAAGACTATTTAAAGCGTTAACACACCCTGTATGCACATATGCAGGCATCTGCTTGTATGGAACACAGTTTCAAGTTCATTTAGGCTTTTAATCAAAGTAGCTAGTGGGCTGTTAATGTCAACAAGAATAATATTTTAGTTTTGATCTGCTGTAGGCCATCCTGTCTGAGCAGCAGCATCACCTGCCAAAGCTGCCTGCCGTCACACGCCTCCAGTTTAGGAAGAGTGACATGCAGAGACAAAAAGCTTGATATTTCCATCTTCAATTACAGAAGTCACTTAGTACTGTTTACCATATTTGGCCCCTCTTTCTTAGCTGAAGGAGATAAAAGAGAATTTGGGCATAAAAGAAGCTGTTTGTTTCAATTCCTTGAATAATACAACTGCATTTTTCATAAAAGTGACTATCTTGCTTTGACAGCAGCCTCCTAGACAGCCACAGTTCCATTGTAGCTCCTTCCAAGTCAAATGTAGCACTCAGCCTTTGAAGATATTACAAGATTGTGACAAAGCATCTTTCTTTGGGTCAAATAACATGAATATATTGCTCCAATTTCAATTCTCTGAGAACAAGTTGCAATTTAATTGCATTACATTTTCCCTGGCTCTCCAGAGATCTCTTTGAGAAGGTGGACAGAAAAATAAGTGTGGGCTAAAGGAAACAACAATTTTAAAGGAAACAGTTTCTCTACAGATCATCTGAATCGGCTGTAAATGACAATTTTTATTTGTGGTTGACAACAACCACTCTAAAATGCAACACATTTGCTAAAGGCTCCTTCAAATATCTGAATTGACAGAGTAATTGATTTGATTTGAATTGACAGATTATTTTCTTCCTGCTTGGACAAGAAACAGCTGATCTGTGACTGAAAAGCAGACCACAGGTCTCCTGTGTCAGAGCTGTGAAGATCTCATAGCTTCTGGTATGGTCCTCAATGTCCTGTAAGTTGGTTTTTCAGGTGATCTAAACAGGAGCAAAGGCTACGACAGTGGAGTAGGTAAAGTATGGCATTGAATACATGGGCTTGAGCCGCAGTCTGTTTACATAAAGGTCACCCAGTCAATCCACTATAAACAGGTCATTTGGGTTGAGGAATCAAAGACAACCAGTTTTGATATTAGCCAAGTTATCCCTTTGAATATTTCCACCTGCAAAATCAGGTGCAACTTAACTCCCAGCAACAGGTTGTCCTTGCACTTTCAGTTTTTCCTTTTGACAATCCTTAGTTAATTTCTGGGAATGCATTTGTCTTCAGATGTCAGACCTCATATAGAATCCAGAAGATCATTTCCTACCTTTGAGCTTAAATTTCATTTAAGACAGACTATATCAAGAATGAGAAGGTAAAAAAAAAATAAATCTCTTTGTTAAGAAGCCATTAGGATCTCAGCTGCAAAATGGTGGTTTCTTCAAAATGGAGCTAACATTTTATATAGGTCTTTTAAAAAATTCTGCTCCAGAAGGCAGAAATACCCTTTCAAGCTCCAGTGCTAATTCACCATTGTTCTTAATTAGGGAAGATACAGAACAGACACACAGAGACATCACTTTGCTTGGTTCCCATTAAAATCTGCTAATGAGGCAAGCACAAAAAGTAATCCACATAAGATAGGGACAGGAGAAGCAGGAGTTTTAAGATTAAAAAAAAAAAAAAGGAAAAAAGAGAGAATCTCCTCCAAAACTTAATTAACTAACCGTAAAGAAATGACAATTGACATGGGCTGTGGTATCTGTCTACATTTCATGCCAATGTCCTTGACTAGGCAAAGTGCTGACTTGGTTTCAGTCCTTTCTTGCTTGCAAATGTTCTGTGAAAGAAGAATGGTGTTTTCACTCATGGCATGTCATCTTTCAGTTACTTGTGTTGGATTCAAGATTTTCTGTACAATCAAAGTATCTGTAGGCTCCTACGGGCATTCTAACAACAGCAACCTACCTTGGGCAAGGAGTACTTGGGCAGCTTCATCTGCACAAATGTGTTCCTCCTATAAGAAACGTAATAATGTGGTCTTCCTCCTGATGTCAACTGATGAGAGAAGCAGGAAAACTATCATCAGGTTTTTCTTATTATTTTTTTATTATCAGAGAGAATATCAGGCAAAAGCTGTTAAGAGAAATACCACAGTATGGTAGCAATGTCTTAAAACTGCAGTGCTGTTACAGATGATGGATAAGCATTGATCCAACTGATAGTGGCTGAAAAATAAAACAAGAGGAACCCCATTTTCAGCAAAGAGAGACACAGGACAGAATTTCACATGAAAACCTGGGGAAAGAGGAGTTCTGACTTCACTTTGGCCATTATGTCACCTTTTGATACCACAGCTCTCCTCTGCCTTACCACAAAACTGCCTGTTCTTTTCTATCTGCAGAGCTGCCATGTGGGCTGCTGGTTAGATCAGCAGATTGGCAGACATGAGGCTTAATTTCTATTTCTGCTTCCAGCTTCGGTTCCTGTGTGGCCCTGGACAAGCCATCATAGGTTATCTATTACGAGATCAACTAAGCATTCAGAGATACAGAAGGCAGGAGAAGCTCCGTGGGTCTGGCATTTCTGTGAATCTGGCCATTTATTTAAGTGCATAAATACTGATGGCAAGACCTCAAAAATGCTGGGTTAGAGCAATGTGAGGTATCATTTTCTACCACGTATTAAAGGAAGGAAAACGAAAGAAAAAAGCTGTCAATTTTATCTGGCTTCCAGTGCTGCTGAAGTATAATCAATGTTTGTAAAGTACTTTGAAATCCTTGGATGAAAGGTACTGAAGAATAAATCTTCCAAGGGATTCTCCATGCAGAGCTTTGCTTTAATTGCTTGATACCTGAGCTTATCAAGACTTTTCTTTAGTAGTAAGTGTTTTAAAATGCACTGCAGTAGTTTAAAATGCAAGATACACAGAGGCTAGGTTCATACCAGATTCAGCAAAATAAGTACTATTTCTCTAAAACTCTTCAATATTTTAAGGCAACTGGGGAAGGAAGGCCAGAAGTATTTTTTTTATGAGAGAGTGTGAGTTTGTAAATAAATCAATTTAGTGGGAAAATAAAGTCCCTTTCCTTTATCCTAGTGCTTTTAAGCCTACTAATTCCCACTCCAAATGGCTTAGTTGTAGAAAAAATAGGTGGAGATCAAGGAAGGTAGGGAAGGCTAGCAGAGGGTATTCTCTGTTCCTTCAAGCATATTCAGCCTGGTATAGAGTTATTCCTCCTTTGAAGAACAGTGCCTGGGATAACATAGGGTCCAGCACCAGCCATAGCACATTATTTAACAGGTCCTTGACAGCCAGATAGATCCAGATACATATGTTACCACTTGAAGAATCACATTTTAAATTACCAGCCAACAGTGAATTCCCTGACTGCACTGAACAAAGCAGAGGTGATTTCCAGGGATTACAATATTATTTCATACATCTAAGTGTCAACTATTAATGATTTGTAAGTAGTCTCTTTGGTTTGTTATTTTCTTTTTTTTTTTTTTCCCAGAAT
Source organism: Scytalopus superciliaris (assembly GCA_013400415.1). Lineage (NCBI taxonomy): Eukaryota > Metazoa > Chordata > Aves > Passeriformes > Rhinocryptidae > Scytalopus > Scytalopus superciliaris. Next base: position 1,039,656 of record VXBX01007777.1, on the reverse strand, counting down.
CCTAAGAATTTTAAGAATTAAAATGGGAACTGTCCAAATCTGAATATTACCTCACATTTTCCCAAACTGCATTACAAACATGAATACATGAAGTTGTGCAAAGTCCCATCAGGCACTAAGGAGAACATGGTAAGAGCTGCCTCTCTGCATGCTCCTCGTTATACCATGCAGTCAAAATTTGACAGCACCGGGAACACTACACAGCAGTTCATAAAAGCGAAAGACAAACTTGTCCAAATACAAGGGCTATCCAGAAAGGTAGACAATCTCTCCAGTACCGACTTCAGATGAAGCAAAGAAGTTGGCTTCTCCACAGAGACCAGAACACAGAAGACTAACAACCTTGAAAAGGACGAAACTAAGGCATCAGTGAAGATGTAATGAATCAATTTGCACATAAAGACAAGGATTCCAGCTCCCATGTCACTGAAGCCACAAACACACAGTCATTCTGAAATGAGAGAGCATGGCTGAACAGTAAAGCATGCTCCTGTTTCCCTCACCACATAAACATTCCATTTTTGCCTCAGACCAGACACACTAGGTACAAAAGCTCTTCTGGAACGTATATCTCAGGTTTACTTGTGAATGATCTACAGTGGTGCTTAAGACTGAGTTTACCAACGGAAGGCAACTAGCAATCAACTAACCCCATGTAAAATATCAATCCTCTCTCTTCATTTCACTCACAAGCATGATAGAACATAAATTGTCTGGAAGCCCGGTTTAGTCCTAATGATTTCATGTTCACCTCCACGTTCCCTGAAAACCTGTTGTCATTTTTGTCCTCTTTGGCTGACATTAAATGGACACTGGCAGCAGCCTAATGAAACTCACAGTGGTTCAAATCTCTTCACTAGTTCTCACCTGGAACACAGCTTGGCTGAGTACATCTCATCTTCACTCTTTTCTCTATAATCACAACTGAGGCATAACAATAAAGCCTGATTACTCCTTTCGTGTTTTCCCTGACTCCCTCCCTCCTTTCCTATTTTCTTCTCATGATTAAAGAGCTTTGGTCTACTCCCTTATAATAGCAAATGACTGACACATCACTTCCAGCTGGGAGGTTAAAGCAGTAATTCCAGAGTGCTGATGAAGTTGCAGGGAGTGGCACAGAGCACTCCAGCACACATGGTGCACACTCCAGACAGAAAATCTATGGCCCTACAGTGACAAGATACCAGAGGTAAAAGGAACACTATTAGCTTTGCAACAAACTGCTACAATCCACCCAAGTGTCTTTATGGATCCAACCTCGTCTGAGTAGCTGCAAGCTAACTTGCATGCACACACATGCAAAGGAACACAAGAGAAAAATAATATTATATAGAATAATATATAATATAAAATAATAGAATAAATAAGAGAAGAGGGTGTTCTGCACCTGAACAAAGACATAATCACCCTGGACGATCAGGGAGTTATGGTCAATATAGCCTGGAAAGGGTTTGCTGCGAGTGACTTCGCTGCAGTTCTGCATCTTGCAGGTGACGTATTGGGCATCTGAAAGGAAAAGAACAAAAACAATACACTTGAGATCCTGAGAGCAGATTCTTCCTACTGTCATAAACTTATTCACTGAGGCAGCATTTTTGCTTCCCAGACTCGTGACATGAATTGACACCATCCATTCAGCACCATATAAAACTTCTTTCCCTTATATCCTTCATAAATCCACCCTTGATTATTTGCTTCAAGTTGCTTCCTTCTATACCTGCCTCAGCTGCCCATTATTTCTTTCATTTCTGCCCTAGATTAGACATCAGCGCTATACATTTTTACCAAGAGAGAGCCCAGCATAGATGATCTGATTACTCCATGCCACTGTTGCAGTTCCATGCTGGAAATAGACAACAGGCATCATTTGAAGGTGGCACAATGAAATGCTTTGTGGCTCAGATCTGACAGGACTCTCATTAAGGGTGTATCATTTCAGCACTGTTACCTGCCCTGCTGCATTTACTTGGATGCTATCCATGGTTAAGCTTAAAGCAAGAAACTGAGTGAGGGAACAAGAGCTGCAAAGAACTGTTTATTAAGGCAAAAAGCAGCCCAAGTCCTGTGACTCCCAAAGTAACTATGTGTCTGAAGAGCTGTTTCTATGCTGTGGGACAAATAACCACTGTGTTGAGCCTCAGCAGTTTCCCTGTCATCCCCATGGTGTGGAATTTGCTGTAGAGCATGACAGCTTCTCCACAGTCATGTGATGAGTTTATTTAGGACATGGCCAAGGCACAGAGCATACACAAGCATCTGGATACCTTCAGAGGACACATGCCCCATACTGTCACCAGACAACCCCCTTCCATGATACACCTTGGTATTTACACTGGTATTTCCTACAGCATTTACACTCTGAAAAGTAATTCAGATCAACTTGGAAAGTAACTCAGACCACCTCCTGTTCAGTGGTTCTGTCTACTTCTCTGCTGACAGTGTAGTTAGATGCATTCTGGCAGTCCCAGGCAATCATTCCACACTCCCTTGAACCTTAGCAGTTTCAAAGTAAATGGCCTAAATTCAGCCATCCATCTTGCAGCCACGCAAGCCATCTCATCCACTGTCGCTATATGGGATGTCCTCATCTCTTATTCTGAAGCACTTCAAGGTGCTCATCTCATAACCTGAAGAAAAACAATTTGAATTTGTTCATGGTGGTAGTTTATCCTAGAACACAGAACCAGATTCTCAGTATTCGATTTGGACTCCTCCAGAATCATTAAGAATTTTCACTTTGTTTAATGAGAAACCTGATATACAGGAAGAACAATTGTGGTATTTTAGCATTAGTACTTACATGATAGAAACACTACATGGCATTTAATGTTAGAAGTACTTCTAATTGTTTCCCTTGGAAAGTCACAGACCCTTGTTTGATATAATAACCAACTCCTGATCAGAGAAACAGAATTTTACACTGAAACAGGAATAACTGGAATTTTACCATCTCAGATTTAATCTTGGTTTTAATTAAAACCTATCATTTGACATTTCTTTCCTTGCTTCTAAGGGCTGTTGACTTCTGCTTGAAACAGACACGCAGGGGAATGAACCTTTAGAAAAGTTTGCTGAGGGATGTTTTTACTCCAGCATTTGCAGAGTTCTTGGAATATATAAAGTGCTAAGTATTATTAGTCAATGCCATTTATAATATTTCATGCTTTCGCAGATCACTGCAAAACATTAATGAGTACAGCCTGGGCTGCAGGATCGAAATGCATTTCCCTTCAGAGGGACATGATTTTTTCACATTAGCCACGAGAGGGCAGGGAACAACGTAATTCCCAGCCTGCTCATTCCAGTGAGCTCAGGAAAGTTCCCCTTCAGAGCTGTTCAGCCCTCTGTCCCTCTGCATCCAGGAAAGAGGGGGACAAGCTAGCAAAAGCCTCCCACTAACCAATAGTACTGTGCTGTGCAGCATGCCCCCTCCTTGTCATAAGACAAAGAATGGGCATGCATCTCTTCCCCTGCAACACCACCAATTCCCACTCCTCCTCTTTAATCCAATCTATTGTATAGTGAAGGACAGCCTCTTGCCTCCCCTGCCCCAAAATCATAGAGTCACAGAATGGTTTCAGTTGGAAGGGACCTTTAATAGGTCATTTACTCCAACGTCGCTGCAATGAGCAGGGACATCTTCAACTAGATCAGATTGCTCCGAGCCTCATTTAAGGTCCAGCCTGACCTTGAATGTTTCCAGAGATGGGACACCCACAACCTGTCTGGGCAATCTGTGCCAGTGTTTCACCACTCTCAAGGTAAAAATCTTCTTCCTTGTATCTAGTCCAAATCTACCTTCTTTTAGTATAAAACCACTACCCCTTGTCCTATCACTACAAGACCTGCTAAAAGGTTTGCTCCCATCTTTCATATAGGCCTTCTTTAAGCAGTGAAAGGTCACAATAAGGTCTCCTCGGAGCCTTCCCTTCTCTAGGCTGAACAACCCCAGCTCTCTCAGCCTGTCTTTATAGGAGAGGTGCTTCAGCCCTTTAATCTCCTCTGGACTCACTCCCACAGGTCCACATCATTTGTGTGCTGAGGGCTCCAGAACTAAACACAGGTGGGTGCTTTCATTCTGTCTCAAGAAAGTTCCTGAGTGAAATGAGTGGCAATCCTGAGCTTAAACAAAGCAGCCTCAGTTGAAACGGGTGGCCCTACTGCCACCTTAGCTGTTGACAAGACTGGGTGGCTTTTCACACATGGAATCAAACAACCCAGCAGACATAGACAGGATCAGACCTCTGTTTCCCACATTGATTCCTTCTTTTTTTTTTTTTTTCCTGCCACCACCATTGTTGTACTTCCACAGGCACACCAGTTGCATGGGACACACTCCGAGGAGACTGCAGTGTTGTCTTACTTCCCATGCAAAAGGGTAACCAATGCTGAGAGCACAGGAAGATAACAGAGTGCACATTGCTGGGACCAGCCAGCAAAGAAGATTAAGAAATCTCGCCCACAAGAGATTTTAAAAAGCTGGACGGGTTGACATCTATTAGAGGTGACTGAAGTTCTTTCAGTCCTGTTTTAAGGGAAGAATGGGGACTATGCCTATTTTTGCTGTGATCGCAGGAGTCTGGGCAGCAGTGATTGTACCATTGATGAAGATTTACTAAGGCAATTCCTGTGAACTTTTACAGTGCAATTCTCCATGACTTCAATTCTAAAATGCCAGTAATAACTACTAAAGGGCAGAGTACTGAAATTGCTTAAGCTAATCTCACAAACAGTCAAACCATGAGATGTGCACAAGAAAAGCTCCCTCTGTTGTGGGAGACAGAAAGGAAAAGCAGGCTTCTTGCAATGCCTGGTTCTCTCTTTTTTTCCTAGGGGAAGGTTTTCTGTGCTCACATTAACTCAAGGATTTTCTTCATTTGATTCTCATGGACATTTCATGTGACTCCATTGGCAGAGGTTTGTAATTTAGCATTAATTAATGTCAATTAATGTATTCAGTTGCTAAGCTCTGGAATTAATTTCATTAGTTTTCCTGCGCAGATGTTTTCCCTGCCATAGGTAATTAGGACATTATGATTTTCATTTCCAGAACCCTCACCTCCAACAACAGCTGCTGTTTTTAATATACAACAAGAAAGTCACACTGTGCCTGAAGAGAAGAACATAACAACTCCCAGCTCTTACACCCCCAGACACTAATTTTGACAGGTTTAGACACCCCAGATTCTTCTTGGGGAATGGCCACTATTTCTAAAGAACAAGCAAGGAAGTCACAGAACATGAGAATGGAGGAGAATTCTTGTAAGGGAAACCTCTAATAAAGTTAATATCTTTCAGTGGTGAAAGAGAATTATAAGTGCTAGCATATAGCAAAAATTGAGAGCCAGAGAGAATCTGTGCTGTGAAATATTTTAGACTTTTCTGTTTTGCTCGAGCTCCATGCTAATATCTTATCAAGGGAAATGGATCCAGCCTGTCCCAGAGACATTTCTTGGCTCAGGTGCTGTAGAGGGAAGGTTATTGGTGGTTACTGGAGGTTGGGGAACCTCTACAAAAGTAGAGGAGAGTTTTACCTCCCTTTCTAAAGCTTTCTTCAAGATATTTTGTTGCTGAGTGCTATTTTGGATTACATATAAAACTCTAATACCCACTGCTTTCTAAGCAGTCTAAGCTTGCATGTCTATCTTTTGAAAACCTTATTTGATAGCAGGAAAAATCAGAGAAAGTATTCACTGTACTCTACAAATGTATAATTTTTATTTTTCTTGTCTTTAATTCATCGAGCAATGTATCCTTCTCTCTACAAATAAACCATGGACAAATCAAGAGTTTTATGCAAAGAGTATCCACATAATATATGATTTGTTTCTCTTCCAGATTTTCTATAGAGTATCCCAGTTCACTTCTGAGCAACTTAGGCATTAGGGATAGTTTCTGTCTGTGAAGGATGACTGGCATCCTGTAACTAATGAGCCATACAAATGGCACTGAAAGACCCAGGCCTGTAAGCCCTCTCCACCAGCCATTAATAACAGAAGTCTAGGTTGCCCTAACAGTCCAGGTGCCTTAATAGTCCTGGTGCATCTTCAGCATTCACAGCTTCCCATGGCAATGGATTTCACAATTTAATGAAATGTTCTCCCATACTTTAATCTTTCTACTCTTTTTTTTTTCTTTTTTTTTTTTTTTTTTTTTTTTTTTTTTTATAAAAAAAAAAAATTTTTTTTTTTTTTGATAAAAACGAAAAAATACTGGTTTTTATCCATTTCCATCTGGTCTGAATGTTGATTTGTGAAACATTCATGATATGGAAATATGCTCAGAACTCTCCAGGACTCAGCAACTGCAAAGCAATTAACCAGTAATGAAGATCAATGAAACGAAACCATCCCATTTACTCACTACTCACAAATCTGGTTTTATCCTGCTGTTGCTCTTTCTTCATTGCATGTCAGTGTCAGAAATCTTTCTTTACAAGGAAGTATATCCTCTGCCATTTCTGGCAAAAAGTTATAATTAGAGGAACTAACAGATGTCATTCTCCAGGACAAATACTAATCATGATCAGGAAAAAACATTAATCACAATCAGGAAAAGAAAAATAAAATCACTTCACAGGTTTAGGACACTAGGGGAATTAATTCATCACTCTAGCTACATTAGCAAAAGATTGTCAGGCTAGCTTGCCTACTCATTTTTTCCACAACAGTGACTATTTTATTCTTCCTAGAAATTTTCTGTGAAAACAGAAATTAGAGTCCTAGTGAAACTTTGTGATTCAGACATTATTGGTTAGATGCTCAGTCTCTGTCGATCAGCAAGAAGGACACATCTACTGACCCAAGGCTAGACTTCGGTCTTACCTTCATCACAGCAGCACCTGAATTACCTTTCAGTAAGAAAAGCTGAAAAGCAAAGGAAGCAAAACTACTTTTTAAATATATCAGGAGCTCTCTGAATTTTTGCCAGCACATTGGAAAACCCTTTAGCTTCTTTCATCCATGCTTTAAAATATATATATATATAAATTAAAAGCTTTACTCAAAATCAATTGGTGTGTTATCTAAATGAGCAGATGTATGTCTCATAAACGTAACAGTTGGTTTTCTTTCTTTACATCTATAGAAACTATTACTTAGACATCCTCTGAGTTAGTTTTACCATTCTCTGAAGGGCCAGTGGGTATGCAGTTAGTCTCCAGGTAGGAACTGATCTTTCTAATTCTCACCAACAGTCTGGATTCCTCAGTAGGCACCATCTGAATAAAAACTACCTCCCATGTTAATGAGATTGAATTAGGGCTTACTGGGATAACCCACCCTAGGTCAAAACAGATAAGGCCATTAATTTAGGATCTTACAGGACTTGTGTATTCTTTACAAACCTAAACTCCACATGTCATTAAGCTTACATCTTCTGAAAGCACTTCAAGTTGCATTTGAGCAAACCTAGATATAATGTTCACCATCACTCTGCCTGGTGACTGCACCGGTGAATGTAACAAAGAGAAGCTAATCACGGGATTAAGAACTGTAGGGGATTAATTGTCTTACAGGGGTGTTGACCTGAAGCCAGACCAAAAAAAACGAAATCACAATTCCTGCTGACTTTGCCAGCTTTGCCTTTGATTCTGTTCCAAAATCAAACTGGAACACCAGGGACACCCAAGCGTACAAATGCAAATGTGAGATAACGTTCATATGAACTTCTTCCAACCACAAAAATCAGTTTTAACATATACCCTCAGTCCCTGATTGGCTTGGATTGGGCCTGAAGCCTTTAAAAAATAAACCTAACCATCACATTCCACTAGATGAAAATTTGCATAGCGCTCTCCAAAATTTACACAAGAGAATTAAAAACATACCTGGCAATGATTAGCCCTGCAAATCTGTCTCCATCAATACAACTAAATTGAACAGACTGTTCGTTTTGTTCATCACTACCTTCACCCTAGTCTGATAAGACACGGTGTGTTCAGGAGTCCAGATTTTTCTGGACCCTGAGGGGAAAAAAACTGTAGAGAGAACATGCACTCAGGAACAATGTTTCTAGCCAGACCCTCAGCAGGCATACATCAACATGCCACTGAAGTTATACTGATTTATGCCTGCTAAGAAACTCCTGTTTTGGTCCTTGCAAACCACGTACATTATGTACATAAGCACAATAAATAAAATGCAAAGACGGATGAGAATCAGGGAGAAGAGATAGAGAGTTATTCAAGCAAGGAAAGCCCAAAACTAAGGTTGTTGCTGATAGATGTTCTCAAACAACTCAGGAAGAAGGGCTAACCCTGTATCCTGCTGCCATTTCTACTTCTTCTCACCTAAAGCTGTAGTTGTACTGTTCAGCTTCTGCCGGAAAATATACCACCACAAGAATGCGGGGTCTTTTCTTTATTTCAAATGAGTTTAGCAGGTTTTTGCCTAGCCCTTGTATTTCCACTTCATGATCTTTTATTTTGTTGCTACTTCCATACTACTCCCCTTTCTTTCCTTCTTTCTCCCTGCCTTGTTTTTGCAAATCTACCTGCTGAAATTTAAGCCCTTTATTGAATTTTTACACTTGGTTAAATCTCAAAAGAGATATTCCAAACAAAGTATAAATAAATTAATGCAAAAACACTAAAAAACCCTCAAAATCAAACATAAAAATACTCAAGAAAAATTATCTGCAAATTACCCTCAGTTTGGAAAAGAGGTATCTTTCTCACTTCAGCACAGTTGCCTCCACCACCCCACTGGTAGTGAGACATTCACTGCATTCCAGAGCTAAAGATTTGTTCATCTATTGGAAAGTCACGATTACTTCATGCAGGTAAAGGAGACTGATGTAGTACTTAGAAGAAAGCTCTAGCAGCCCGGAGACCTGTATGTACATCAACTTGGTCATGGTAACTAGAATAATGGACCATGTTCAGATTCTTTGTCTGTTTTGGTCTTAAAATCCTGTGACCTGCAGTGCTTCCAAACATCTGGCAAAAATTGCTGTGCTACATTCCAAGGTTACTGCTTCCAGCTACACACCACAGTCCTCTGCTGGAAAGCAACACTCCCTGGAACAAGGGGCAAAACGGAGCATGCACTTACTGAAAACCCAACACATTTTCTTATATTGCCAATGAGGTGATTTGAGGACCTTCTGACTCACTAGCAAGAGTTTCATCCAAACGTCTGGTTTGCAAGAGGAGTCACCACTGGCTGAAGGTTTGACATCATTGATACATTTACATTAGTAGTTCTGTCACTGACTAAACTGAAAAACTTAATTTGTGCTGCCTCACAACTAAGCCAATATAAGCATGCAGAATCTGTTACTAGAGCTCAGTTCACAGGCAATAATTCATTATTCCACAATTTTTTTTTACTAACATGCCTGACTCCTCAGTGAAGCCAGTTTTGTCTGCCTGTTTTTTGGTTTTAAGAGCTATAATAAAGTTTACTAATTTGTTAAGAACTCTAGAAACATTTTGCAGAAATGTACCATAGCTGTGCAAAATGTTCTGATTGCAGCCTAAGAACTCAAAAAGATCATTCAAGGCATTTGTAGCATGGCACTTTCTCTGCCCACTGTGAGCTGAACATCCTGCAAAAGCATCACCAGAATACAGCTCCTTAAACATCACTTGCAGTGCTTCATCTCAATGATCTCTAACTCCTAGTGAGTTATAACAGCAGTATTTTGTGCTGAAATAGACACTGTCCTGTTAGAATATTTCATTCCCATTTAGCATATCCCAAGAAATAGAAAGCCTCATGTCCCAAGCCTTGATGCCATATCAGGTAAGAGAAATTGAGCGGGGAAATAATAATGATAGATCACAAATTATAAGAAATAGAGATAATACATTATTTCACATTTACTATCTTGACATGGAAAGATCTTTAAAACTTTATGGTTTCTATCACAACTCTTTCTTTTCAAAATTCATCTTCCAAAAAATTCTCTTTCAAGCTACATTTCCGTAAGTTAAAAACCATATTACTCTATAATTAACTTTTCAGATATTTCTTAAGTTTCCAATGAAAAAATACACATTTTAAGTAATATCACTGAATTTGAGGGTACAATTAAAGGGAGAAATGTGTCCATTTAAAAAGTAGTTAATCGAATACATCATTAATACAAATGGTAAAAATCTTCTTGTTATGTTGCAGCAAAGATGCTGTTTAATGAGGAAACAATATGGAATTACAGTGATGATCTATGGCAGCCAGGATTTCAGTGTGATGCCTGCCTGAGGCAATCCAATGTTATGGGAAAGAAATCCAAGGAGAAAGATCTGCAAAGGCAGCAGAGCTCAAAGATAAACCTTGACAAAGCATGGATGGGAGGAGAAAAGGCCAGTGGGTGGCTCAGGATGCCTGAGAGAATTTGCAGTCAATTAGGAGAATATTTTGGAGTTGCAGGTAAATGAGGCTCCTGGAATTGGAAAAAAGAAAAAGTACCTCAAGAGGCAAAGCAGGAAGGAAAAGCAGTTGATGAAAGTGAAGGACAATGACAGGACAAGCAGTAGTAGTAAAGAATACACTTAGGCAGGTCATTAAAAGGTTTCTAATGTGAGACAAACAAGGTATTTTCAAAGGTAGTACCTAAGGCATACTATCCCTGGCCTGCAAAAACTATAAAACTGTGAACAAGGTGAAGTTATGTACTGTGTGGAAAAACAGCACCTATACTTTGTGACCCAGGAACTTCTCTTCAATGCCACGTTCCCATCAGCAAAAATCACTTAAGAAGAAATAAAAGTGCTCTGTGGAGTAACTCAAATTACTGCTTATCACCTATTCTTTCTTATCATATTCTTGGTTCCTTTCACAGCCTGTTAAACCCAACTTTTTGCCTTGCTGGAAAGGCCTGACTTCTGACAGACCTGACTTGGAACAACCAAACCCCTCATGTTAAATGAGTGAATAACTAAAAATAAATAAGATTTCTATTGTCATATGGTGTGGTTACAAGAACATGAGGACAGCCCAGTATACCCACAACATTTAAAAGCTGATGTACTTACGACCATCCACTGTCTTTGCCTCCAAGTGCACGAGATCAGGCTCTCTACCATTCCCCATCATAGACCTGTAAAAGAAAGAGTGAGTCAAAGGTATTAAAAACAACATAAACCATGAATTTAAATGTGTCTCCTAGTTTGGTCAGCTCAGGGTGGGATATAGAAGACTCTAACAGATGGGATAATAGTATTTGCCAGCATACCGTTTATAACTGTTCCTTTATATTGGACATTTTATGCACATTTGCTTAATTGACACTTAATGATCAATGTTCCCTCATTAATTAAGAAGCTTTAAAACCTCATTTTATCCTAAGACATTTTATCACTTCTGATCTAATAAAAACAATGTTCCATTAATACAAGAAATGTCACATTGACTCAGAAATGACTGTTCACTCTGAATTAACAAGTAACAAAATAGACACATTGAGCACCACAAATAGGGGTTTATGGAACCAAGCTTTGCTTCCATTATTGAGGTTCCCCTGGACTGGCCACATCAACTCCCTGGAGAAGACCAAATGACCAGTGGTTTTTACAGACAGTCTGAATTATGGGAGTGCTGACTGAAAGAATGTGCCAATCCAACTGCACAGCAGCCTCAGTAGCATCACTGACAATCAGCCTTGCTTCTGGTCTTAGTCCTACCACCCAAATCATAATCCTAGATTAAAGCTAAATTTAAACCAGTTTCTTGTTAGCTCACTGACCTCCAAGTTAGTAGAACCATGAGGGAAGACACACATTCATTTGCAGTGATAGGCAAATTAGATGTTCTGTTCAAAGCCTCATTATTTTTTAGGAAATCAGAAGTGAGATTCAAACAGTGATTTAGACCTTAACTCAGTTCACACTGACTGCAATCAGGGGCACCTCCAGCGCTTAATCATCATGTGCATTAACTAATAACTATTATAAAAATGTTAACAATAACAAGGCTATTTGTGTCCTGATTAATTCTTAGCTTGACAAAATCTGTAGCAATTCACTAGCTAGAAAAGGTTTGGATTTTTTTTTGTTCTCCTTTGCTGGGAACTAAATTTTCAGAAAATACTCTGCACCAGCATTGCTTTCACCTCTTCTCCATTTTTATAAAGCTTATGGCAACGTCTTATTCTTCTAAACATTAAACTTCCATTTAAAATCTCTGCTTCCCGATAATTGACACCAAGTGGGTGGTAAGGAAGCACCTTCCAAGGGCATTTTTCTTATACCTGCTATCATCAGCAAGTTTAGGGCCAAAATATTGGGCCTGCTAGTTACAATTCAGTTCAAAATAGATGGACAACAGTAACAAACTGCTCTAAAGAAATGGTAGAAGGACTAAGCTTGCAATATGGCATACCTCCTCTTCATTCTTAAGTGGGCTTTAAATACTGGAACTATTAAAATAGCCCACCTGGGACTGGGCTATTGCAGAAGACACAGTACAGCTTTGTCAGTGCGTTCTTCCTCCTGACCTCACACACCCTCACAGGGATGTGAACTGTCCAAAGAACAAGGAATATATTCCATGAATCTTAATACTTTGTCTCTTCAGAGACACGCAGCAATGGTATCCACCCAGCAAAGAACTCGTTGCTCCAGTTAAAGCATCCAAGTCTACAGTCAGATGTTCTGTGAGTTTCCGCCTCACAGTGCTATTCTGACCCCAAGAAAACCGTCTGTTGTGTCTTCTCAGGCAAAGACAGCCAAATGAGAATGAGGCATCTCACTCATGGGTGGGATGTGATTGTCACTGTCGTGTTCACTGCCAATATGAGCCATACTGTATGTCAAAATCTTAGATGTCTTAAGAGCAGAATATAAAGATCTGAACTCATCAAACCCTGAAAGTTAGAAGGCTACAGCTGCAGTCACCTGCATATTACTTAGTCTCACACTACAACAGCCAGTATTGGAATTGTAGAAGCAGAATTCAAAGGAGAATTAGGCCATCAATTGTCCCAAGGATGTACAGAACAAGGATGGCTGAAACATGACTGGTGATAAACATTATTCATCTGCTCAAGGGCTTCTTGTCTTTTGATATCTCATAACACCTGAAACTTAGAAATGTGATGACAGAGATGAAAACTGAGGTCCAGAAGAGGGAGTTTCCAAAGTCAAAAAGGACATCTGAGGTAGAGGCAAGAACCACATCCAAGTTTTCCCATCTGCTAGATCTTTCTTCCTACCTTAGAAAATATACATTTCATTGCTTTGATTGTGACAGCACAAGGTCACAATCAGGTCCATAATATTAAATTATAACATGAACAATCAGTTGCAAGGGACAGACAAAATACAAATACATATCTACTCAAATCAGTATTAGCTGTACAGAGCTGACATCTAGAAACATATCACTTCCATCTGGATTCTCTTGAGAGTTTACTGACCAGAATTTTTTTAATGTCACACTTTTTTGTGTCATGCTGTCTTGTTCCATGGCAGCCCTGTGATATTTCTCTATACATCACTCCATAACACCTGAAAAGCCACATAAAGTAATACTCATCTTACCCAGATATATATTATAGATATTTAATGCTGAACTTATCACACTCAACTTTCTTTATAGGCAGTGAGGTGGAACAGGCTGTTTTGCACTGTGGTTCATCTGAACACTGTTAGATATGATTTCATGAGAAGACTTTATCCTGGGAAGGACTGTTTCTCTCCACTGTCTAGACATCTACACAACATACACTCACATGTGATCACATAAAGGATCTAAAGCAGGTAACACTACAGACCTGAAATATGTTTATTAACTACCTTTAAAAACACAAATGACAGATAAACTATGGATTGTCATCAAAGGGGTAATTGAATGTCCTGGGCAGCCTCCTCTCTGAGAGAGTAGTGTTTGATGCAGGAAGACAGACATATCCTATTACATGCACTGGATCATCAGTTCTTAAAGCATCTACTGGGAAGATGATGTTAGAAACTGTGGAATATACATCAGAAATCTCGAATTTTTAGTATGTCAACCAAATCTATCACAATGCTACCAAGCATACAGCTATACTATCAGTGGGTTTTCCTGTCTTTTTCATTTGGCTGGGGGAAAAAGGGATCATATTTAGAAGCTGAAAAGATCAACACACTTCTATAAGCCTGAGTATTATTAAGTAATAGTGTTAAGCACATGGCATCAATATGAAACAGAATGAATAACTGATTACAAAGAAATTCCATTCCTGACTGATGACCAGATTGGAAGGTCCCTATACCAAACCTAGAACAATCAAAAAATACAAGCTTCATACATGGAAGAAGGAAATTACATGCTGGATTTGCCCAAGATAACACCAAAGCCTCAAACTCAATGTTTCTAACTCGATACAACTGCCCACTCTACTTCATTATCTTTTGTGCATGTGGTCAATGCAACCTGGTCAATGCATGCTTCACAAGCTAAACAAAGAAAAGTGCTATGTATTCAATAGCTGATAAACCAAACACACTGCAAAGAACAGGGGTACAGACGAACAACGCTCTGGGACCCACTCAGTGACTGATTTCTCTCAGAGATTTCTCTAAAAATAAACAACAGTGCAAAACTTTGCTGTTCTCTATTCTGAGTAACTTTTGTTCGCTATGCTGGCAGTGCTCTTTTCTCATATTTCTCAAATCCATTCTTCCTTTTCAGCATCCGTTCTCAAAGACCAAACACTCATATATCCACAAACTTTTCTTCTTGAAGCAGCCTATGTTTTCACTTTGTGGTAAAATGCCAGCATGCCCTTTGTCCGTCCCTTTAATCTCAGGCTTTCTGTAATACTCCCTGAAACTTCAGGGGATATCCTTGCAACGCTTTCTGTTGAATGGTGCCTATTGTATTTTTGTGATTAACTTTCAGTGTTTTGTTGGTATAATTGTCAGAAAGTTTTGAAAAATGAAAAAGACAGGAAAAAAATAAAGCGAAAAAAATCTTTTGGGAAAACGAGGATTTAGAAAAGCTGAGAGGAGTGCAAGGCAATGACCCCACTGCCTTTACACTGGAGATGCTTACAGTTTGAAAAATGTAGGACTCCCACAGTCCTATTACAAAGTTGCTTCCTAAAATTTTAATCACCATCAAGCCTGCTAAGTAGTCATCTGCACTTGAGAGCCTCACAAATCGATATCACTGGCTGCAGTGCAGTAATTGCTCTGAATGCAGATTCTACATCCACTGTGAGAAGCAGCAAAGGAAAAAGACCCCAAATCATCCTCTGGTTTAGAACTAGGCTGAGCTAAACAAAAGCAGCCTGGCACTGCCTGTTGCACAGTAAATGCTAGTTGGCATATTTGTGTAGTGACCAACCCCTTCCCATCTTCTCTGTCTGAAACATTTCTAAAACCTTGGCTTCCTTGGCCTGTCAGCTCTTCTGAGCCAAGAAAATTCAATGGAGACCCTGTTATCCTGGGGTTTCCACCTCTTCTATCTTTTTTCACTTCTAGGGACAAAAGCAATTGTTTATGGATGCTGGGAACTGATGAGGCAGTCAGACCACTCAGAACTGCAAAAAGGCATCATTGTGAAGAAAGCAAAAGCTTCCACTTAGTGCACCTAATTTCAAACTACCATTTTTTCATAAACAAAGAACTCAAAACACCAAACAATAAGGACTACATCTCAAGGGTTTCTGCATTCTGGAAAGTAGCTTTGGGTGCTTTTGGTTTTGGATAATTGACTTCAGACACAGTCACACCGTAACTGGGACTATATGCACAAGAAACTTGATGGCAATCTTTTCATATGTATTCCTTGTACCACACATGCTCACAGCAGCCAAGATCAAAGGTCTTTAAAGCCAAGCAATAAAAGAC
Organism: Scytalopus superciliaris; assembly: GCA_013400415.1. NCBI lineage: Eukaryota > Metazoa > Chordata > Aves > Passeriformes > Rhinocryptidae > Scytalopus > Scytalopus superciliaris. Next base: position 1,023,875 of record VXBX01007777.1, on the reverse strand, counting down.
ATTGTTATTTTACATAATCTTCAATGCACATGGTCCAGACTGAAAGGCTGAAAGAATCGAAATGCTACTGTGTCCTTTTCACAGACAGAACCAGTGCCAATGTCCTTCATTCTTTACATGGGGACAGAGACATTATGCAGCTTTCCCATGTCTCAGAGGAAATGAACAAGTGCAGAATTAGGACTCCTATGACCATACCACAGCTTCTTTGGGGAATAAACTAATATGATTTGTTCATGCAGCAAAGGATGGCAGATAAAAGACAGATAACAACATGCCTCTTCTAAGGTGGATGGAATGACATACACACAGTTCTGGCCATTTTGACCTAATCAGCACTGACTCAGAGTAGCTCAGAAGTGGCTGCAATGCAATACCAACAAGAAAACTGACACATCACTTGGAAAACCGAGCTTGACTACTCATCATTAAAAATGCTCATCTGCCTCTGTTGCATTCTGCAGATGACTTTGTTCTTAACATGTTATTTATTCCCAGCTGTCTCCTCACTTTCAGCATTCCTTTTTCCCAGCCCCAAGCTGAGCACATCCCCATCTCCACATATACTGCATTACACAGAAAGACTAACTACCTGCAACAGAGAGGCGGAAGAGAGAATGTACTCTTAGAGAGCCTTATGGCAAAACTGTCCTATGAACATAAATATTCCAACAAGCTTTATCCTGTCACAATAGCACTATAAAGTTGCTCCATTTGGCACATGATAATGGCTTTGTAATTCAATTATTGGTAGAATTTGCCTTTGGGGATTTATCTTCTTTAGCCTCAGCACTCACGAGAATCCCTTATCGTAAATCTTGTCAATGCAAAACCAGCTCCCCCGCTGCCTCTGGGACATATCCTGCTATTTCACGTTTAAAAACTGACAGCTTATGCGAATTTAGTGAATGGCAGGTTTCTGTTTTTGTTGTAAAGGACAGAATGAAAACAACAACAGTGGATGACGTTCCTGGAATCCTCTGTAGCATTAAATTTTTGGTTCAACTGACGTTTCTATAACTCTTTAAATCCTAATTGCCATTCATAAAAATAGTAACATGTAGCACTGAATAGGGATTTTTTTGTCCAAAGATACAGAAGTACTTGACAATCAACCTTTAAGTAACCTTCCCTGCATGCCACTGATTTGTTCAAGACCCATGGAAAAGTACAAGATAAGCAGACCAAGTTAGAAATAAGGGCTGAGGAAAATTTTTGTCCTCAGCTTTATAGATAAACTTCACTGATTAGTCAAGAGCACAGGGACCTCATTGATTTGACCAAGATCACAGAGTTGCTATGAGGCAGAGACAAAAATAGAGCATGAGAGTCCTCCAGGCTCCTTTTTCTTTTACTACTATATTGACTCCATGAGGACTTAGTAGATACTCTCTGTTCCTTTTTTTTGCTTGCAGAGGTCAGTGAATCTGCCCCAGAGAGCTTAGTGTGGGAGGCAATTCTTGGGATTTCTTTAGTTCAGTCCCTATTATGTGAAATTTCACATATTTTATTATTCTTGGAACATAGTTTAAGGATCGCTTTCTAGCTTTAACATCTCTTAGCCACATTCTCTGGACATATTTTAGAAACAAATTTTAGAACCAAAAGAACCCAGATTCCAGATAGGCATAAATCAGCAATTCATTTCTTTATATCTGGCTAATAAATCTCCCCTGACAATAATTTAATTAGATTTTCCATGCCACATCTCTTCTCTATTCTTTCCCACATTGTCCAATCAGACAAAATGATACAGTTTAGTGCAATTCAACTAGCAGTCACTGGGCCAAATCCATCCTGTGGTATGCTTTACCCAGTTTGGCATCTCTTCTCTAGAACTGATAGAAAATAGCAGTGCAGTGAGTAAAGTGCAGCTTGTCCTAGTTGTGCCACCTCACAGCACTGACACAGAAAAACAGGCAGCTGCTGCTGCTAACACTAAAATAGGTGAGTAGGTAAATAGGAGCAGTGGTGTGATTTCCAGGCCATGGGGAGTCCTTTGTACTCTTATCCTCATTTTTTACAGTCCTAGAGCATGATTATCCACAGCCTTCCACACCATGATGTCTACACATCCCATAACTTTGAGGACAGTAGCCAACCAAGCCCTTTCCTCTGCTGCAGTAACACCACATCTCTCTGTCGGAAGCTCCAGAGAGGAAATGGCTAAAACTCTGAAATAGATAGATGTGAATTCTCAGGGAGGTAACTATCTATTGCTGACAACACTGGGTGGGAGGAAGGTCTTAAGACAAGGATCTAAACTAAGTGGATAAAATCCCGTTATCAGGATTAGATCCTGATTTTATGACATCTCTCCTGTCCTATGCCTCTTTTTCACATCTTGCAGGAAATTTAAGACTTCTATCTGGCTTGAAGCCAGAGAAGGAGGAAGGTTCCTCTAGTTACAGCCTCTGAACTCTGAACCTGATATCATAAAACAAACCTACTTGACTTATGGCTTCTCTGCTGGTACAGTCTAATAGGATCCCAATTTCCCACTGTGTTAAGACACATGTTTCTTGCATCTTGTAGTGCTGTGGCCCAGTCAGGCAGCTCTGGAGGAGGTCAGCAAGTCATTTAGAGCAAGAGTGCAAAGTCAACTCTGGTAACACAGTGTGCTGCTCATTAAAGATACAACAGAACACAGCAGTGAAACCTTCCTGACATAGATCTAGGCAAACCTGCAGGTAACTTAACTGTGCAGCTTCACCCCCTCAAGGTCTGTCCTTTATAGCTGCATACAGACAAATCAGCTGCTTACTCCCGTGTCCACTGGAGACTGACACATTCCAGGGTCCTCAGGCTTCTGCTACTGAGTAGCCCCCAAATCAGCATTTTGAATCTGGTATTTCTGCAGAACTTTAATGAAGGAAAGTGAACGATGGAGAGAAGTTGAAGCTCGTGGGAGGCTGTACTCATTTATAGTATCTCTGGATGACTTTTTAAGATAAATCTGCTGAACCGGGAAAACCAAAACACATCAACCTGTGCATCAATCAGACTGGGGCTCCTAGGTCTCGAAAGGCTTATTCAGGTGAATATACCTATTCTTCCTATTCACAACTGGAGAACAAGACTCTAAGGGAAGGAAGAGGGCAGTCAGGTGAATGTTCAAGTTTCTGCTCAGTAATGACTTTTTAGGAGACCATTCAAATTATTTTACACTCATCTTTAAATTCCGCATGATATGCAAATAGGGTTGAGAAATCTTTTTCACTCACATAGTGGAACTCTGCCAAACTAAGGATTTGGGACTGAGGAGTTATATTTAGCTCTGACAAACCCTGATTTAATTATGAGTTACAAGGTCTCTCATGAGACTACTGGGATCAGAGGATCTGGTGATTTTAAACTCAGTGGACCAGAGGGCTCCCAAGTGCTGCTGTGTGACTTCACGATTTTCTCAGTTTTGTCCAGAGAAGAAATTATGTATTTTGGATCTCAGTTTCTTAAGATCTAATCCTTATTATAAATCTAGAGTCTAACTGAGCTGTTAACAGCAAGCAAAAGAGGATGCTGCGTGCCTTTTTTCTCTCCTTGCTCATCCATATGGGGCTGGGAAGTTTGTATCTCTGGAAGCCAGATAGGAATAAAATCCTAATTCCCAAGATAAATCTGGGAGATTGCAGCCTTCATTTGTATCACAAAGATAGAGATATATCAGGGTCCAGCTGTCTGAGAACTGTAAGCAGAGGTTTTCACTAAATCCACTGAAAAATCGGTGGGATCTTTAGTGAACACTGCCAAACTGAGAGCATGTTGTCTTGCTTTTTAGTTGGGCAGGACGCAACCCAGAGCTTTCTGGTGAGAAGATGGTAAATGTCAGGTGACAAAGTGCTCTAACTCATGTTACTCACCATCCCTATTGTTAGCAGCAGCAGCAAGGTAAGGGCCAATGAAATGCATGGTTACAGATTTGGTCTTCACTCTGGTCCCTGGAAGTATTGCTTGCCTGTAGCTTATCTGTATTTTTAGGCTGGCAGATATGAAGTTGCCTAAAAATATTAGCAAGGTAATAGCAGCCTGTGTTATAGAGGCTTGAACCCCTGAAAGTTGTGACTGGAAATAAACATGTGCTGAATGTGGGGGGAAAATAAAAATAATAAAAAAAAATAATAGGCAGAGGGANAAAAAAAAAAAAAGAAAAGAAAGAAAACCAAGGAAAATCCACTATTCTTGCCATTGCCCATCAGTCAGCTGCTTAATTCAGATGTCTTGAAAACTGTCATGGATTCCTCTGGCATGTGCCCATATCCACCATATTTAAGCTATGATATACATACATTTTTAATTAAATTTCGGTACACTTCAGCTCATCCAATATGGTTTGTGTGTTAGATGAAGTGGATGATTTTCTGGACAGACTGTCACAATGCACTTTGATTGGCATCTTTCCCATCAGCCTCCAGCAGTTGCCCTGCAGTGATTAAAAGGTCTTGTTCAGCCATACACAGCATCATTTGTAAACAGCCCAGACACTGTGCCATTTAAATTGCCTCGATGCACCTGGGTGGGCATGCAAATCTCACCAAGCCAAGATCTGACAAGAACACTGGGACGGTTTGCCCAGCTTGCTCCAACTGCTTGAATACAATGAAGTTTTTAAGAGTGCTTTGACACCTTTTCCCCTTAATTTTCAGCTCTTTCAGCTGCTACAATGAACACAGTCAGAGCTTTTAAAATACAGTCTCCAGCCTCCTCTGGAAAAAAAAGGATATATACTCTCTAATTATACTCTGAAGATTAACTTCCTTTGCCACTACTCATATAGAAAACATAAATATAGCCCTATCTACTCATCTGTCCTCCCAGTGGCTTTCCAGCTTTTCTCCCCTTCAGTGTGTATGCATATCTTTGTATTATTTGAGGGGAAAGGATCGCTGGCTGCTTCTTTTACGATGTCTGCCTCCATTTTCTTCTCCTTCCAATACTCAGAAAAACACAAGACAAAGTGGAGACCTAACAACTTCTCTTATCAAACTGACACATCTCCTTTAATTTCTTCAGGGAATCATTAACATAACAGATGTATGACTCTACTGGAAATCATAAATGGTTTGGGTTGGAAGGGACCTTAAAGCTCATCCCATTCCACCCCCTGCCATGGGCAGGGACACCTTCCACAAAACTGGTTGCTTAAAATCCCATCATAGCCTTGAACACTTCCAGGGATGGGGCAGCTGCAGGTTCCCTGGACAAAATGTTCCCGTGCCTCACCACTCTTACAGTAAAGAATTTCCTCTCAATATCTGTTCTAAACCTACTCCTTTTCAGTTTGAAGCCATTATCCCTTTTCTTATCACTCCATGCCCTTGTCAAAAGTGCCTCTCCAGCTCTCTTGTAGCCCCTTTAGGTAGAGGAAGGTGCTATAAGATCACCCAAGAGCCTCCTCTTCTTCAGGTTGAACAACCCAAACTCTCAGCCTGTCTTCATAGGAAAGGTACTCCAGCTCTCTGTTCTTCTTAAAGTATGGAGTGGTATTTCTTTTGTATTTCTCCTACTTGCTTGTCTGTGTGCAATACACAAATAAGTTAAAAAAATAAAATCAATACCACTGATACAGATAATAATTATAACTTGATGACACAATTTATTAGCTGGGCTTTTCTATTGTTCATTTTGTTAGTTTTTAAGACACTTATATTATTTGGTTTCATTTCTTCCCTCCCCCCTGCCAAGCTTTTCAAGGTTAGGTTTTGATTAGAACTAAAAAGAAAAATGTCTTATGTTAATTAAATTAAATTAAAAACCCATTATGTTTTGCAGACATTTTAATAAGATTTTTAACCTTTTATTCTTATTTTTTTTAGGGACAGCTCTAATTGTGATACCCTGACTTAATGACTTTCAGAAAATAATTTCTGGTGGAAGGCATGACTTGATCTGCGGACCAGAATAGAAACTTGGCTTTTAATGAACAACAAATGTCTGCATATATATTTTGGCCATATTGAATTATATGCACTTTGACCAGATTTTTTGCAACTACTGGTCATGGATGTTTGGGTTTGCAAGTCACAAGGTATCACTACTAAACTTTGACTAGATGACTGGACCACTTTTAAAAAGGAAGACAAAAATAATGTACTTTCCAACATGACTGATTCACCGATTGTGTTCACATTTGTATTCACTACAAACCAAGAACTTCACCAGCAAAATTCCACCATAGGAATCTATGCCAAAGAATGACCAAGTGTCACAAAAATAAACTCAGAAGTATTTAGATAAACCATTTATCCAACTCTTTTAACTAAGATCTACTGCATTCCCTTCCTCTGACATCAACTACATCAGTAAACACTGTCTCTCAGCAACAATCCATGTTATATTAGCTTCCTGTTTCTGTATTACCCTGATGAACTAATACAACTAATACTCCTTCCTAGTAATTAGAGTATTTACATAGAGCACAGTTCCAGAATTACCAAGTACCTTGATAACTTTCACGTATTTTCCTGTCACAGTATATTTAACAGCAAAATTTCAAGAAGCTGCCAGAGAAACAATAAAAAACATGAAAATTGTTGATACACTGCAGAGCTGCCGTGCCTTGGGGTTGTATGCAGTGTGGATGCTTTCATGTCTCCAACTGACACATAACATGTGGTTGATTCTGAATGGATTTGTTTTTACCTGCCTAGACTATGCAAAGAGATGTGTGATGATACTCAAATTATAGTAAGTATCAGAGGTGTCAATTTCACAGTAGCCCATCACTAAAGCCTGACCAGTACAAATATGTCCTTACAACCTCTTAATGAGGTAGAAAATTAGAGATTCCTTTTTTCTACCTTTGCTTTATTTTGGTTTGAGGTGAGGTTTTTTTAAGACAAGAAAACTCCAGTAACCTCTCATTTTAAAGGTTTGAGTTCACCTGCTCATCTCCCACCCGATATCTTCCTCCACAAGGTGACATTACATCTCTTTCATCACAACTGTGGATGTCAGGGCACCACTTAGAGCTGCAGATGGAAGAATGAAAAGGGGGAACAGAGGAGTTCTGAACAAATAAATATTCTATTTCCATGTTAGTGATTCCTCTTAATGAGAGGATGCAAGAATACAAAATACATACAAGTTACAAGGGGCTGAGTCGTGTCTACACAGAGTGTTTTCTCAGTTACGTAGTAGGCATCATTGCCTTAATGTTTTTCTTCAGGGGGTTAAATTTCTCTGGGGTAGCAGTAGAAGGCTGTGTTTCACAGAGTAGCCAAAAAAAAAAAGCAAATAAAGAAGAAAATTCTCTTGGAAACATGTACAAGAAATGTAGCTGTAGAAGACACTACAACTCTTCTGGCAGCATTTGCAGGTAGAGCCTTCTCAAGACTAAAACTAGCAAACTCAATGGTGTTTACCCATGAGTCACCCACAAACTATTTTCAAGACAACAAGACAGAGTAAAATAGCAATGAAAATATCAGTGAGCAATCAGGAAAATGTATTTTTACTTTCATCAACCATTCAAATTCATGAAAAATCTTTAAAGTCTTCCAGATGACCCTCCCTATCAAAAGAAACAGCGTAACTAAATGCAGCCTCAAGACACCCTGATGCTGAAGGCTTTGCTTTGTATCTTCCAATTTTAGAGAAGGCCTAGTTTAGATAGTACTGGAAGCACTCTCTATTAAAACAACTCCTCCGTCTTCCTTAGATATCAGAGAGTATCCCTCATTCTCTGTCCAGTACTGCTGAGTCCTGGTTAATCTCTTCAAATATATTCGATTTAGAGAAAGCACCAGGAACAGGAGAGAGTATCACCACATTCCGCTTTTCTTGAGAAGTTGTGACTTCAGAACATTTTAATTCACTATTTATTTCTGCTCTTAAGAATAAATTAAGTTGAACTCTTCTGACTTTTCAGGTTCATAAGACTGCATATTTCCAAGCCAAAACATATAATAATTAATTTAAAGAAAAAAACAAAACCAAAAACAAACAACTTCAAATAACCCCTCAACCAACAACAAACCACAGGGAACTGAACAAGGCTCTATCCAACTTGTACACCAGCACTGACTACAGCGATGTTGCTGCAGAAATCTGAATTTCAACTGTTCTTCTGCACCCTCTTACATTCCAGTTCCCTTTTGCTTGGCTTGCATAGAGTATCAGCAGTGGTCACACACTGAAGGCAAAGAGCCTTTTTTATCCTCAGGTTACTTGGTTGCACAGAAATGGAAATGCATAGAAAAGCAGTGTTGCTCTCCATGGTATACAGGTTCTCAGTTGCACATGCACAATTGTTTCCTACTATGGATGGGTTTGAGGACAGACAGTGTCCACAGAATTGCAGTTAACAGTACTTCCTTTTTCCCAGGGTGATGATGACCATAACAAATAAACCTGAATGAGATGCAACACTCTCTCCACAAGTTCTATGACTTTTACTTTTGATAGCAGAAGTACAGTCTAGCTTACACTGAGATGTGTTAATGCAAAGGACATTCTGTTCAAGGTCAAAATACAGGCTTGCAGTTTCATGCTTTGTTTTTTGGCTGTAGGGAAGTTACATTGGTGGTTGGAACATCTTTTCATCTTTTAACTTACTCTTTGCCTTTGAAGTTCCAAGCCTGAGTTCTCCTATTTGTTAGTTTCCAAGAGGCCTTCAAAGTTTGAGCTCCATAGAAAGGCGAAATGATGCTTTTCATTATTATTCTTACTGCAAGCATCCATCAACTAGATTTACAATAAACCAATGCAAGCAATGACAGGAAACTTCAAAAGGTTGGGAGTACTGTCCAGGATAGGGGGATCTAGGAACAGGGACAGTCTTTCCATCTCTATGATCCTCTTCAGCGATTAAAATTTTGTTGGATGTCTCAAAGACTGAGTACCCAGATTTCTATGACTTTCTGGTTTTATTAGCCCAGAAAAAAAAAAAAAAGCATAGAGCTGTGTGTTTGCATCTGACATTTTGAGACCCTGTTAGGAGTCCTGCAGAAAAGCAATAGTGATATAAATACACATGTGCCTGTCTACACAGACACACAAAAATGAGTTTAAGTTAAAAATGGAGTTTAGCTTGCAAAAGCTTCAGCTAATACAGGGTCTGAGAAAGGATTAAAATGCAGGAGCAGCAAACAAAATCTCTGGTATATCCTTTGCAGACCAAATGTAAACTCAACCTCAGAAGTAAATTTGACCTAGAGCTCTTACTTCTTTTATAAATTAAAAGAAAATATTTGACTGAACCATTCCCAAATCTTGATATGTTCAAAACCTGTGCGGTTTGGCATAAATTTATAGTTTAGAAACTACCACGGGGGTCTCATTTTAATCATTCTGTTCCGCTCCTCCTGATTTCAAGATGACTATTTAATCAAAAGCTTCTATTTGAAAGGCATATTCACAGGACAGAAGCCCCTTCTGCTCACAGGCAGACTGCTGCCTCCATGAAGGGTTGATGAGAAGTCTCACGGATTTACACCAGTGTAAGCAAAAAGAGAGATAAGGCAAAACACATGAAAAATCTTTTACTTGGACTACAAAACTGAAGGCAAATCATCCAATACTGATGCCCAATATGGTGCAAACTCTGAGATGCCCAAATTCTATCCCAACCATGTAGGCTACGGCCCTAAGTGAATTTAGAAACAACTTGTATGGCATATGCTAATGTAGCAAAGAGTTCAGCTTGTATTACTGACAAAGAGCCACAATATTTCTGTGAGGTAACTCTGGTTTAGAACTTGCAAATGCTTTGCCATTGCTGTAAACCAACTTACATTCAAAGATTCAGCAGGAGGAACTTACATGTGGTTGATTCACACAACTTGAAATCTGACTAGAAACACTGCACTGTTACTTAGAAGTTATAGCACAGAGTGAGGTAAGCTCATGATGAAGAAGTGTGTGTACCCCTAGTTCAATGGTCATTAACTTGTTCACATTCAAAGACTAAGCAGGTCTAACAGTAATTAAAAATGTAACACCAGCCACTAAAGGATGTCTGCTGCTACCTGCAGCAGAAACGCTGGTATCCTCAATGACTCCAAGATTTCAGGCTTTGGCCCTTAATTGTAGCAGAACCAGACTGAACTCTTCACTTTCCTATCCCAAATCAATGTTTTCTTCAGACTATTATCCAATATATTTCAGTTGTGCATCACCCTTAGATCAAAGACCCAATTTTCAGGTGACATATAAACATAGAATGCCCCCTTCATACCAGTTCTAAATTAATCTCAACATATCAGCAGTGCAGATTGCATTCAGCCACATTGCCTTCAACACCTCATTTCAACATCTCTGTATGTATGGGAAAGTTCTGTCTAGGAAATAAGGAAGAGATTTTTGCTCTTACCAGTAGAACCTGTTTGGTGCAACTCCCTCGTGAAGAAGCAGCCATCTTCTGCCAAACTCCACTGAACTGAATAACTGGGGATAAAAACAAACAGTCATGAATCACAGTAAAACACAAAGGCATTAGAGAAATTAACCTGAAGGACACTGTATCACTTCTGAGATAGTGACTTCAACTTTTACTTCTTCCAGTCTCAAAGGGACACACCCGGGCCAGGTGAAAGGTGTCTGGGGTGCCTTTTATTGGCATAGACCATACTGAGATGTGTGATATGGGACAAAACTGGTATCACCTGAGGGACCACTTCAGGCATACACCCAACAACCTGCCATGAATGAAAATGCATCATCCAATTGCCTTCCTCAATATTATGTTAGAAGAACATTCTCCTTTTATTTACCAGTGCCATCTTTAGAGAGATTTTCGAGATTTTTTAATCTGGCAACAAAAAATGTTCTAACATGTCTAAACTTCTCTTGCAGGACTGAATGAGTTTAAATATCACAAGTTACTTGTACCATGAAAAGTCGTGATTCTCCCTCTGCTGTTGTCCTTCTCCTGCAAACAACGTGACACCTTCTCCTAGTCTGGTTACACAAACAATATCCAGATACATCAATCATTTCAGAAAATCTTTCCATGATAAATACCAAACCAGGCTGAGAAAGGTCAGCAAAAAGGCACGTTACAGGTATTATAAATACTTTGACATGTCTTTGCGGAATGATATACAAATGTTACTGTTATAGAGCATTTGCAAACAGATGCTCTCCATAAATGCTGCCACCAGGTGATTCTTGGAAGGCCAATAGAGGGAAGAATTACTTGGGTTCTGTTATTTCTTTTGCTTTATTTAGCTTCAAATTTATCACATGGAAGGACTCAAAAGCAGTCAACCGTACACTTTCTTGCAGATTCATCCTATTTCACCTCCCTCCTTTGCTTGGCAGATGTTGGACACCCTTTTTGAACTGTGATCTCCCTATTCACAACATCACTTCAAGCACGTTGCATAAAAGGCAAACAATCTGAATCCATGTGCAAGCCTTGACAAATATTTTTTTTAACACATTTTGGCAGTGGGATGGAAAAGAAAGATGGATACCTGTGAGAATAACTGAAAAGGGGGAAAAAATGATGATTTTAAAGCTTTGGTCTTATCAGAAAGATTATTTGAATATATTTTAAGGATTATGAGACTGGGATGTAAAATGCCTTCATATCTATTTATTTGCCTATTCAGTCCAAACAAAAACCCCAATATCCTCAGCTTTTCTATGGTAAAATCTTGGAAGGGCATAGAGAAACTAGTTAGAGCAGCTTTTTTGTACACAGTAGACTGGCATATGTTAAAATTTGCTTTAAATATGAAAGCTAAAAATTCATCTCTTTCATCTTCCTTTCTCTTGAACAGTTAAATAGGAGAGGGAAGAAGATGGAGGGGATAGAAGACAATGAGAGTAACAAGAGGTAAAACAGTTTAGTTTTCTGTCTAGAAATGCATCCACTTTTAACACTTCAGTGGTGAGTCTGCTATTTTTCCTTAAGTAGAAGATTCTACATATATTTTTATTTGAAACTTTGGGAAACCTTAACTATAACTAAGGGAAACTTTGACTTCTGAAAATTAAACAAAATATTTTGGAACATTTAACAATCACCTTTTAAAAGTAATTTGAGTTTAGCTATTCAAGAACTTTACTATTACAAGAGGTAATTTTTTCCCCCCATCACATTCAAAATCCATTTCTAGATCCGCTTTTATAATTGCAGGAAAAATAAAAACATAATAAGAATAAGTCATTATTATCTGTCATCTCCCTGATGTCAGTATTTTCCCTTTTCTGGCAAAGGAGTTTCTTCTATGTCAAGTAATGTGTTTGACATACAGTAATTTAAGTTTTAATAAAGCTCATATCATGCTTTAATTAAGAACAAGGAGCAGTCCAAGCAATTCAGCAGGTTCCTCTGTGTTTCCAGACCAGGGATACATAGGATGTAATCTTCACGATGACATTCATGTTCAGATGCCTGAAGTCATCATACTAAATCTTGTTTTCCCACTTTTGTATCTGTCACCTTCATCCCTCCCTGGTTTCCCTGTGCACAACTTCCAGCAGGGTTATTCCCCCTCTGAATTCGTTGGTGATAGTAACAATTAAGTGCGAATTAATTACAGCCTGCAAAAGCTTTCTCTGTGCTCCGTGTAGCGTCCTCCTCCGTGCCTGCAGTCCCACTGCAGTGCCAGGTGGTTGAGCAGCCCCAGCGCCGCAGCTTCGCTCTGGCTCTTCCAGCCCAGCTCTTCAGAGGGGCTGCGTACCTGGTGCGTCTGACAACTCCCCCAGCAGAAGAGAAGCTGTGATGCTGAGCAGCACAGAGGCAGCCCTGCTTTCTCCTAATCCGTGCCCTGAATGAGATGTGATTCAGGCAAATAGTGGAGAAATGCAAGACTTTATAAGTTTGTTTCAAAGGCAGGAAACAGAAACAGCAATTCTACTGTCAGGGCTGGACTCTCAAATTAGAAGCCCATGTCCAGGGAGCTGGAGACAGTATATGAGAAAAGACAACAGCTCTCAAAGGGAAATATCAGCTCCCTGGGAACATATGTCCGAATCTCTCATTGTCTTTAATGAGACACTTTAATAACCAAGCTTTAGATGGGTTTTCCTCCTCTGCCATTATCTCAGCACCAGCCTTGGCCTTTACTGACTTAGAGTAGCACAAGCAGCACTAATGTACCTTTAGCAAAGAGGGAATTCCCCACCTTATCTATCACTCTCCTCCCACCTCAAAAAATATCTTTTGCAGTTAGAGTTTTTTCCCAGATATTTCATTCTAAGTATCATTCATTTTCAAACTGAATTTATTCAATTGGACCAGAAAAAAAAGAGAAGTATTTGGAGGCTAGGCTTTTGTCAAGAATCACTTATGATACAGCTGGGATTATTTTTCCCCATTTAGCAATTATAGTGCTTATATAGATATTTTTTAAACCCGGCATGGTATTTTGTTGTTGTTATAAAAGCCTACTCTCTCTCTCGGGACTTCTTATGACAGACTTGTGCATGCAGTCCCTTCAGAGATGGCATTTTGTTTTCTTTGGCAAGTGCTGCTGTCTGATGACAATTTTCATTATTAGAATGAATTAGATAATGTCCTTTGCTACACTTATTTTTCAGCCACAAATAGGAAAGAAACCTATTACAATTTCAATGTATGTTTTCATCTGAGGGCCAAGTAGTGATCTGACATTTCTGTTTTCACAGACACAAAACTGATATGAAGTACAAATCTCATATTGATCTCTTAGACTTCACCCTTGCTCATCAGGGAATAATTCTCTTCTTGCTTCCTCTTCTTCTGTACTTTTATTTTTCTGTGTAATACTCAGATTGTATAACAATCATTAACAGTCTGGTTTTCCTTTGTTTTTCTTTTATAAATCCTAATATTCTGCGAAGTAGAAATCTAAAACCCACTTCATTTATATAATGAAACAGAAATGCAAAGAAAAAGAAAAGGCTGTTCTGAGGTCACAAATACCTTCTGAGGCTGAGCAGGGATTCAAATCAACTCTCTGAATGGCAAGACTATACAAAAAGCCTTCTCCCAACACAACACTATCTTCTGGAGTATGGAAAGCTGACATCTGAAAACTGAACTTCTTCCCTTATCTACACCAGACATGATATGATACCCCCCCCTTTTCTGTTTCTCAGCCTATGTGAGAAGCATAAGAGCTGCTCATGCATTTCATAGTGATAGTGCGGGCTTCACCTTAAAATGCTTTGGAATATTTAGGTAACAGCAGGATACAGTTGCCATGTAATCTTCTCTTTCCTTCTAATTTCCTGATCTTTCCAGCACTAAATTTAGACTTGACTATTTTTTTTTCTTTTGCATTTCAGACTATGAAAAAATATCTAAATTACAGAAAATACAGGGAGAAAACATGAGGTTTTCCAAAATATTTCATTAAGAAAAACTGGGATTTTATTTGATCCAGCTGATCTAAACAGTAACATCACTTCTAGAAGGCAAAGTGCACAGTAGGAAAGAGGAAAAAGAACAAACATCATGAGGTCATAGCCGCCCTCGGGCATCAACCTGCTCTGGTGTGGATTCTCCAGGGGCTGCAAGTGGATCTCTGCTCCCCCATGGAGCTGCTGGGGGACAGCTTGAGTCACCACAGGCTGCACCATGGACTGCAGGGGAATCTGTGCTCCTGCACCCCCTCTCCTTCTTCACTGGCCTTGGCAGTTTATTTGGCAGGTATATCTTCCCCTTCTAACTCTGTTATCCCTGAGATGCTGCCACTGCTGCTGATGGTCTCAGCCTTGGCCAGCAGAGGGTCCATCTTGGAGCCAGCTGGCATTGGCTCTGTTGAACGCAGAGGAAGCTTCTGGAAGCCTCTCACAGCTGCCACCCTTGTGGGTGCTGCTACAAAAACCCAAACCAAATACAGTTACACATACCAACTACCAAGAATCTGAATGACCCACCCATTCTGATACAATGCCCTCTGAAGGGTCATTATGCTAGCCAAGCCCTACCATCACCCCTTCTGTCCTCAAGAGATTCATTTTCCTAGCCAAATCTTTCATAAGTGGAGTCTCTTGTGCCTTCAGCTTCATTTTCATACCTACACAGATTGCTGCAGGTTTGACTGACCCTGAGTGTCCACGATGATTCAACATTCAGCTTTTAAACTAATTGGATTAAATATTTGATTCTGATGTTTCTCAACATACAGACCTTGAATCATGTGGTAGTTCCATGTGCTTCCTATGCTGATGAGGATATATACACTGATTTAATCTCATGCAAAAAACATTATGCACATAGAAATTCAGAATCTGGTTAAAGAAAGGGTGATTTAAATTGCATGCTGGAAGTGACATGAGGGAAATACTTTGAGCAAGCTAGTAGTTCTGATTATTTCTCCTTTACTTAAAAGATTTCCCCGAAACCAGTTATAATGGAATACAGCATGAAGTCTACTTGGTGACTGGATTTAGCAACTTTGGTATTCCTATATTTCAAAAAGAAAAAGCTTTCTTTCTCTCACCCCT
Organism: Scytalopus superciliaris; assembly: GCA_013400415.1. Classification (NCBI taxonomy): domain Eukaryota; kingdom Metazoa; phylum Chordata; class Aves; order Passeriformes; family Rhinocryptidae; genus Scytalopus; species Scytalopus superciliaris. The sequence continues at coordinate 1,008,494 of VXBX01007777.1, read as the reverse complement.
AGTTCCCACACAATTTTCACTCATTCTTCCTGGACATAGATCAGACCAAAACAAATCAACCTATGCTACAATATTGACCTAAAAAACAGATGCAACTAGCTCAGAACATCTTTGAGAGCACCGAGTTTGATTCAAATTCACCTCTAATTCCCTGAGAAGGTTTCTACTAGTCAGTGCTCCTGATACATTCTTCATATATGTTGATTTCTTGACTTTTACACTTTCTGGTACTTCTACGAGAAGATTAAAACTACTGCTGTAATGTTTTACCTTCACCCCTTCAAATAGAATTTATACACACACAAAATCCTCAAAACGCCAGTGCACCTAAACCACAGATTTTGTACTGGTGAACCATATAAAGATTTTGAGAGATCACTTTTTCCTCATATTCAGTGTATTTTTTTAATTTACTCAAATTCAACAAAGAATACAACACTCTAAAAGCACAGCGTAGCTTGAACTATAAACATAACAGAGTCCAACTGGATAAAGACAACTCTTTCTGAAAATGCAACAGTGCAATTTGAAATAAATGCTGGCAAGTCCTTCTTATCCCCATTCATTTATACAGATTAAATTTATTGCTGATAAATTGTACTTTGCTACCACTGCATGTGCACTCGAACAAACTCTAGTCTTCTACAAGGTTTCAGTCATTCTTATTGTTCATAAGGGCATTATTTGAAGGTTATTGAACTGTGAAAGACCATATTTTGAACTAATCAATAGTTTTCAGGAAAGCAAAGAACAATAGCAAAGACATCATGTAGATTGATGCAATTTGGTGATGCGCTTCTTCAATTTAAGTCTCTCTTGCATTTATTTTACTTTCTACGCAGTCTACAGAAAAAGTGGAGTTAGTGTGTCAGGTAAGGACTTCATATTGAACATGTTTATATAGGTATACACCATAGTCCTTTATGATCTTTCACACCCTTTTGCCCTTGACTCTTCCTGCTGGATGAAAAATTATCACAATGGGAAAGAAGTTTCCACAGTGGTGATACAATCTGAGAACAGTGAAAAAGAATGAAGGGACTTCAATGCGTACATGTTCCCAACATGCATCCAGTGCATCTTACTTGGGTATCAAAGTACATTACATTTAATGAAATTGCTGCACAGGGTATTTCTTCTTCAGAGCAGCCAAAGGCTGGGAAGTACGTTGTTATTCCCTGAACCAGACTATGGACCAGGCTTTTCTCTAACAACAATGAATTTAACAGAATAGTATAAAAAAAGAACTTGAAATTAAGAATGGTACTTCCATCCTAGAACAAAGCATATGACTCGTGATTAAGGATGCAGAAACTACTGAAAGGCTACAGTGCTCATACTCATATACATCCCCGATCTCTGCTCTGTTTGTAAGTCCCTTTGTTAAAAAGCTTAAATATCCTTGAAGCAATGAAGTTCACAGGATGCTTCATAGACTTTGAACGTTTTAAGTTGCAGGCAATGCATTAATCATGTCATGTGGAAGCCATCAATAAGGTTACCCAATAAGTGGAGTTTATTGAATGCTGATGGAAACAAATCAGAGTGATAAAGCTGTCAGATACTTGTTTCACAGCACATTGAAACACCAGTGATGTCTGTAGCTCTGCAGCAGCTTTTGCTGATGAACCACATGCTACTGACACGTGGACTTTTTCAGTATTGTCATAACACAACAGTTTCTTTTGTGCATATCCATCAGATCAAAGCATCCCGGCGATGACCCTCCTGACTAACCCTCAATACCTCCTCACCCATTCCCAAAGATGAGCCACATCACCCCGCGTTCCGGTTTTGTGGCAGTTGGCAAGCAACTGTATTAGGGTGATGTCTCCAGTGCCTTCAACTCATATGCTAGAAATAGCGGCAGGAAACACATTTTTTACCAGGAGATATTTAAAGGAATCTGACTAGCATATATATCTTAAAGCCAGACGGAACCCCTAATATCATCAGTCTGTTCTTCTCTTAACAGATGCTGCAGAATTTTTACCACTAACTCAAGCAGTAGAGAGAATTATCCAGGCCAACAACTGATGACAGAACTAGATTGTATCAATCGGACAGACATCCAATCTCAAGTCCAAGGCATGATGAATTTACCACTCCATTTAATATTTGTTCTCAAGGTTAATTCCCTTCTCTAAAAAAACCCAAAATCTCTGTAACAGGTAACAGAGTATCCTGCAGTTGTTTTCTGTTGTGTTGTAAATTCATTAAGTAGGCTTGTAACTGCTCAGATAACTGCATTAAATAAATGCAGTTTTGTTTTAAAAATGTATTATATTAGAAAGATAACAACAGAAAAATCTTGTTACACCAGAATTTAGGGCAAAGTGTCAGAATTTTCATGCACACAAGACCAGCTTTACATTTTGTTTATTTGATTGTTTATGATTTTCACTAAATTAAAACTTATGGCTCCAAGTGAATGTAGTGTTGATAGGCACTTTGTATAATAAGAAACTGGAGACACATTGGAAAGCACAATCACACAAATGACAGAGAAAGAGAAGTGAGAGGTGAGTCATCTACAGAAAACTGAAGGGAGTTGCTCAACACCACAGAGATCAGTGTCAGACCTAGTGATATGGAGTACATTTCTTTTTCCCTAATCCAGTGAGCCATCCAACTCTGATGGAAAGGAAAAAAGCAATTTTTGCATGGAAGTAGGACAACTGAAGTTAGATAGAGCAGAGAAAACCTTGCAGAGAAACAACAGATCTACCCTTAACTAAAAGTATGTATCCATAGACCCCAAACCAGGAAAAGAACAAGTTCTCTAAGGGTACAGAGGGATGATGTTTATACAGATGGATAAACAAGGACATATTGATTTGCCTAAAGAGTGAGTCAGTGGTAAAGAGCACAGTGACTACTGCTTGAGAGTCTTTCCTTCTGTTTCACTGATCACAGTCCTGGCCAGAAACCTATCTTCCTCTCTGAACTGCCAGGCTGCCACTGGGCTCTGCTAGTTGATTTATTTTTTTTCTTTTTCCCCCCACTTTTAATTCCTTTCTTTGTTTTAGATTGTTACCCCAGCACATTATGCTTAGTGAGGTCTCTAAAAGAGTGATGGGTACTCTAAGAAATTACATTTTACAACACAGTTTGTACAATCTGGCACCGTTGTTCTTCTTTGGATGTCCCTTCATTAATTTTCAGAATGCCAGTTGCCACAAAATGCTTATCAGTTTGCCTAGAGATAACAAGGCATATTTGCAAAGGGTTGTGTGCAAGCTGTGTTATCAGGATACCTAACATGTCCTCACACAAACGGCATGCACAGCCCTAGGTACAAATGTGGGTGCTTCTGTGCATCACTTGCTTAGAAATATAACCACATGGAATGTCTTACAAACAGGCAATAGCATTCACAAGGCCTTTGTGTGGAAGGCCATATCCATCCCTGGCACAAATGCTGGTGACCCAGAGCATATATCTAAGATCATGCAGAAAGTGAAAATTGCAAAGGCTGGGACAAACAGCTGTTAACATACAAATTACTTATTACTTTTTCATCTTCAACAATATGTGTCAAAGAGAATCAAGTCTGCTGGAAAACTGGCTTGGATGATTAGTTGTGTTCCAAATATTAACACAAATAGTGTAGATTGTTTCAAGAGTAATGCCATAGGGAAAGGGACAGTTATGCACATAGGCTAATGTTAGCTTTATGCAAACTAGCTCCCTGGCCGTGTCTGCAGTCTGTCAAAAGAGATAGGCTTTTCCAAAAGATGATTCAAAGTGGCTAATGCTTACCACTCTAGAGAAGCTTTTTTCCTCTCCATTAATTTTAGATGGGATTAGCCTCCCTCATCTAACATTAGCCCAAGTGAATAGTCCTCTAAATGTTGTCAACAGTGTGGAAAAAAAAAAACCAACCTCAAAATATGTCACTTGATGTTATTGATTCTTTTTTTTTTTCCTTAAACTATTTCTGATAAAATAAAACTGGATTTTATTCTCTTTCTCTGGTTTAAGTAAGCTGTGACTGTTTCCACTGAAAGTGGGAGGATGTAAACAGAAATAGAATAATTTATGTTGAAAGGAAGCTCTGGAGGTCCCTGGTCTGATCCTTTTCCCAGCAAATTCACCCTCAAAGATCCTGGTGCAGTGAAATGAAAGGTTTTAGAATTACAAAGTATATTCAGAATAGTCCATCACATCTTGAAGTGAATAGTGGTACACCTACAGCAGATACTCTACTGTAAGACACAAGTATTAGACCAAAATACATAGATAGATGTGGCTGAAGGTACTGTTAAGTGTTGGCCTGTTCTCTCACAGACATCCTGTGGCCATATGCACCCATATCTCTTCTGTAAGTGGTTTCTCTGTCATACCTGATAAAAGAATATCTTTCTCTTCCACTTAGATGCATGAAGAGTACACATCCTTTAATGTAGGAAAAAGAAGATTATATTATTTGATGTTAAAAGATGTGTTATCCCACAAGTATCAGAATCCTGATTTGCAAAACTTCAGCACTTTAGAAATACAGTCAAGTATCAGTTCCTAACATCGATCTTCAGTATGGCATACACAGTCAACAAAGGCAGACGATGGAATCAGATATTTTTGAAAAGGTCAAAATGAAAGAAATAAGAAAAAACAACAACAACAACAAGAAAAGCGGAAATATAAACCTCTTCATTTACCAGTGCTATGTTGACAGAGCTCCTTTAATTTAGGGTGACTCACTTTTCAAGAGTTCATTTACAATGAGAGCGGAGAAGCAACAACAATAACTCCATTTTAAACCTGCTTTTTCAGCCTCTGTTGCTGCCTTTCAGTGCTTGAGTGCCTTTGTGCATTTATTCCTGAGCTGGGCAATTACAACCCTGCATTTTGCCCGTCTGACTTGTGTTTCCCAATTTCACCTGTATTTCGTCTCTCCAAATAGCTCTGTTATTCCTGGCTGATTACTAACCATTCCTGAGTGTGTCTGACCCATCTGAATAGCAGAAGATGTCTCCACATGAACTAGAGGCTCTTACATTCCATGCTCTGATTACACAGCAAAACACTTCTGAAGATTACATAGTAATACATAAGCAATACTCCCATAAATCACAGTCCCTCGTTCTACAAGCAAGCTGATTAAGCCCATGAGAGCTCATATGTACGAGACCTCCAACAATTGCCTCACAAGCAATGCTTTACTGTGTCTGAACTTTCCTTCTGATTTGTAACGGAGAAGCATGCAGTAGTTCTGCAATTATGTGGTAAGAATCAGCCAAGTAACGACTGTACTTTCGGCCAGAACAATGAATGCAATCATGAAGCAATTAGTGCAGGCAGCAGATGGTTTGCTGCTCTTTTTATCTCAAGACTGGCAGGAAAAAGCCATGACTGAATAAGGGACTGGTCTGTCAGCAGTGGTAATTCAAGTCTGCTGCCCAAGGCAGAGACACAGGAGAGAGATATGTGAACAAAAGTAACAGAGTCACTGAAGCTTATCAGGTTATTGTTTGTCAGCTGAACCCCAGTAATTAACCACATTCACTCGTAAACAACACCCAAGAAACTGGGACATAAAATTACTTCAGTTAAAACAGGTTTCCCTACCATTCAGTAAATTCCTATTCGAACAAACAAAAAAGATCTTATCATAGTGATAGGCTCAGTGGGCTGTGAAGAGATTGAGGGATGATTGTGACCCAATTCCAGTTGATTACAACTGAGCAATGAGAGGCATGCACTACTATGTTGGTTTTGCCTTCATCAATCCTGAGTTAGATGACAACCTCTGAGAACAAAAACAGTCCAGATCCAATGTGATTCCTGTCTCTCTGGCTCTTGCTTTATTCACCACCAGATTCTCCTGGTCCCATTTGCTGCAATGACCCAATGCAACTGGATGAGAAAAATCATGTGGCTTGCTAGAAGGGTGTAAACATGTTTTCTAGTTGATTCTCACTTCCCTCCTGTCAACAGCAAAATTAAATGACTACACCAACCATAATCGGTCAATATCCAACTCCCTCTTTAAAGCCACCATCAAAAAATCTTCACAGACTCTTGAGTCAGTGGCATCAAAGTTAGTGGCATCAAAATGTAAATTCCTTACTATGCAGATATGTTTCCCTTGCCTCCTTGGGCGAATCTTTGTCAGTATGCACACAGTGCTTGGAATCCAGGGAGTTATGGGTTCTCTTTCCTTAAATACGGCCGTAGCACAAGATCAGGAAATAGCCAACAGCAGTGTCGTTTGTTCCAAAGTACCCCACAGCTCCCATTGCAATTACCTAAATACCTGCAGGACCTCTTAATTACTCTGAGAAAACTCTGCCTTTGGATATACAAACATGAAACCAATGGGAGTCATTTACTCTTAGCCATAGGCTGAACTTGACCCTTAGCTTGAGTTACATTTCATTTAGTCCAAGCTGATTAATACTCTTTGCCTGCTGCTTACCCACTGCAGTTCTTGGCCAAAGCTTGTTGAAGTCAGAAAATGTATCCATTAGGCTTTAAAGCAGAAACCAGGCCTGTGACTCATACCCATTCAGAGTACTTTTAAAATCCTATTTTGAAGTTAATTGGTACAGATGTACAGACCTTGTGCTACCTGATTTTTGTCTTGCAACTACCTTATCGAATTACCAACAGTTATCCAATTTGCTAATCGATTCCATAATAAATTTTATCATACAGCCTACAGCCTCTCACCCCACATCCCCCATACACTCAACTCCAACACCAACCCCATAAATTCAGGTTAACGCACAAAAAGAACCTTTGTTCTTATATCCATACTGTTTTTTTACGATTCTGTAGAAGTGGGAGTTTCCTATGGAATAGGAAACTATGGAATAGTGTCAATACTTGTTGGTAGCCATCTATGATAAATTAAATAATCCTTAGCTACATGGCCTCTAATTCAGAACTGTTTTCTGACCAGAATGAATACCATAACAGGTGAAATTAATTTTCTACGATACCATCCTTTTATTTGACAAAGTTCCTACTGAAAGTTTCATTGGTCTTCTTGTAACAAACTTCCTGTTTACTAACACACAGTAACATTCATTCCAATGGATCCTAAAAAGACATCAGAGACCAACTGCTGTTCTGTTTCATATCAGTCCAGAGAACTCAACAGTCACAAGGGAAAGGAAACATTTTAACCTTCTCTAATTACATACTGGACACCCAGAAATAATTTAACCTGCACCTTCCTCTGAACAGTATAACCACAGTACACTCCAGCAAATGCTGTGAGAGGCTGAGTGAAAAATATTGCGCACAATTGACTCTACAAGAAGAATTAGGCAGGCAAGATGTATTTCTCAGTAATGAAGGATATTAAGCTACAGTTCTGGAAGGATACTGGATTTGAGTTTAAAGTGCAGGACTGAAATATTCAAAAAACTTCAATAAGATCACTTTGTGACCTTATCTACTTAGTTCCCTCATGCCTTTATTTTCTCAGGCTTATGGTAAGAGGAACAGCAGCCTAATATATGGAAAAGGAAAATTATTTGTTTAATGCTTTTATAATGAATTCAAATGCACAGATGAAAAACATCATAGAATTAAAACTTTTATGTTGATATTTACATTAACATATAACCTGAACAATGCAGACAATACAATTATTGATTGTCTGCATTGTTCAGGTTATATAGATTCAGATTCTCATAGATTCATGTGCAAAACAAAAAGAGAACACTAAATTATTTTGTGTATTTAAAGCCTTATATGCTAGACACCAAGATATTGCATTCTTTTAGTCTTGTTGGGAGTTCAGCAATTCTTTTTGTCTTTTTCCAGTCTTATTCAAAAATGTCAAAATGTCAGGATGTGAAATCTGCCATTGGAGCAGTTTGCTCCAATGGCTTGTTGCTTTACAGCTGAGTTTATCTGCCATTGAATCCTAACCGTCAATTTTTGTTAGAATCTTTTATTGCTAGATCAAAATGCTTACTCCTATGTTTTGTCTTCCCCCATGGAGGTATTTATACACAACAGTATAGTTTCCCTTCAATCTTTTTGTTAAACTAAGCAGATTGAGGTCTATCAAGTCCTTCACTGGAAGACAATTTCTTGTGAGTATTGATGTGTCTGATTTTCAAGAAGTTCTAACTATGAGTTCTCCAAAATAAAATCTTGTGTTGTTGTGTACGGTTGGGCTGCAAATAAAAAACATAGAAAAACTCACAGCATATTTATTTGGTTGATGGAGCACCTGTACTGAAGGAACTGGCCTTCAAAGGAGATTGATTCACTGCTACTTCTCTTAGAAAATCAAATACTACTTGAAAATATGACAACCAGAGAGGAACAAGGAATGTCTTACACTGTTCTTGGAGCTGATGCTGGGTTAGAGCAAAAGAATTGTCAAATAAGAGGACAAAAGCCTCATTAGAGGTTGTTATTCCTATCAGGAAGGATCCTAGCTGTCTTCTCTGCTCACTGCCTGTCATACAATATTGCCAAAAGGATGGATGAATAAATGCAGTCTGCCAGATCAGTAACAGAGGGCTAGGCCCCAAAAATACAATAGATACAGATGTACTTTATTTTGACCTTTACATTGAGCTTACTCAATGTTTTCTGCTTGGAAATACCAAGCTGGTACTTCCAAAGACTGCCCTAGTATCACACTCAAGGCTGTCTGAATGCTCTGCAGCACTTACACAGAGAGATGGGGAAACCCCAGGTTCTTCCTAAGCAAACAAAGCAAAATGCTGCCAACAATTCTTACCTTCTGATCTTGGCTATAGGCTAAGATCCAATCTTCCTGCTTGGGGTGGAAGAGCAGACTGTGGATGTAGAAGTTCAGGCGGTATTTTTGATAGGTGGCTCCTTCATCAGAACTGATTAATAAGCTGCTTTCAACTTCTGGATCAGTCAGCAGCATAATCTGTATGGAAAGGAAAGTTGAAAACAGAGTGTTGAAGAGAAGTCAGATGGAAAAGTAAGCAAGTTCCTAGGAACTTCAGGTAATCTTATTAAATATGACTATTTCAAAACATCTCGATGTAATGTCAAAACTACCATAGCCAATGTTGCAATAATTAGAACAGTATATTTCAGCTATGTATATAAACACATAACATATCATCAAATACACAGAATGACTTTACCACTAGTTAAACCAGACCTAAATGAAGCTATGCTTAGGTTATTTGAAAAATTGAACCTGAAGTTTTTAACACTAGAGCACAAATTTATGACAGGCACAGTGGGGTGCTAGGGTCTTCAAGAATGATCTGTTGCAGTGGCAGATTAAAAGTTAGGTGTTAAGAAAAAAAAAGAAAAAAACAAAAGAGGGAGAGGAGAGAAACACATTGGAGAATGATTTCTAATGGTGAGTTTTGTTAGACCCTGGCAGAAATTTCAGAGAAGATGGTTTCGTTGCCTGAAACATTACAACCTGGCTGTCTGCAACAAGCAATCTTGCTTTGGCACAAGAACACATCTGATAATGTGGTGGGTTCTTTCCATCTCCATTTTCTATGGTGCTGTGAATTACAGATTTGGTAGTGTATCAAAAATAATCTCTGCATAGTAAATTTGCTTTCTAGCTTTTTCCAGGAGCGTTAGTTTAGGAGTGACAAAAGACATACAACTTGTAGTTGTAGTGGCTACTTCTCCCCATTAACTGCAGTATTAATTGGTCTGCATGGCTGATGAATCAGAGAGAATAATGAGTTACTCCTCTCATGCCTTTGCACGAAAGAATATATAGGTTTGAGCAGTAAAAAGAGATCATTCCAGTATTTCAGCAAGCAACAGAGTAATATCCCTAAGGAATGGGAATGAGGCATTATGACTGAAAAACATGAAAAGTTCTAAAGAATATTTGCCTGGAAAGGTACTAAAGCCTTAAATCATTAGCATTTTTATTTTATTTTTTCTAAGTTGCTTTGCAAATGGCAAACAGATCTGTTTTTAGACAAGCCTGAAATGAAAGTATCCACACCTGGCATTTCTCAAAGCAAATTCCTATCTGGATTTGAGCATTGTGAAAATCACACTCTGTTTCCTTCTCTTCTTTCATTTAGGCAGGCAGAGTTAGATATAACTTAACTCACTACCTATGAATTATAAGGAGACATAGCATCTGGTGTCTGATAGACACCAGATGTTAAAGAACCATTTGTACGTGAAAGTGTAAATACACATATAATCTACACGGATTATCTCCTTCATTATTGTATAACTGCCAAATGTTGTTTTTTTGCCTCTAGAAACCCCCTTGGATGCACATTTTGGCCTGTGCTTTAGAAGTCTGGGGTTTTGCAAAATCCCTGAACTCTCTGATTAATCTGAATAATCACAGCCCAGTTACATTACTCCACTGTATCTCTAACATAAAATAGGGTAAGGTTCCCATAAAGGGTTCCCATAAAGTTACAGTCTCCTATTACAACTCTGATTTACTTTAGATATTTGTGATGAAAACGTGAATTATTAAACATTTTTATTTTCATTTAACACTTTCAAATACACCAAGCATATAATTTATGTGACTNAAAATCTGCTGTCACTAAGTAGCCCATCCAGCTCTGAAGCAAAAAATTAATTACAATATTGTTTATCAGTTCATTCTTTTTTTACCAGACTAATTTCTGGAACAATGTTCCTATGTTTAACATTCATTGATTCAGTACTATGATTCAAGCATTATGATATTCCTATCTTTATGACTTCCTTCTTGAGTGGATTTTGTTTATGTTAGTATTTGGAAATATCACAGCAAGCGTTAATTTGAACTAGAGCAACTAGAGCAGAAATAAGTGCAAATCAATGTGCTTGATCCGAGCTCCCTGAAGTTAATAAGAGTCTTGCCATTGACTTTGGATTGTGCCTCTAAGGCAAGTTGTTAATCAAGATCCACTCTAGTCTCACATATTTCCTTCTACCTGCACAAGGAACTCATCTGACCTCATCACTGCCACATCCAAGCACATCACTGCCTTAACACATTTTCTGTCAGGCCACTCCTCTGAAGTGTGAAAGTGCTCTTATCTGCATTTCTTAGAAAGGGAATCCAGGAAGAAACTGTTGAGGCACTGAAGCACCTAATTCCTCATCCAATCAATAAAAGTTAAGTGCCTAAACAGATTTGCTAACACTGCTGACTTTGGCTTTAATCTGCTAACTGCCACTCTGGGCTGTTAGTACTTTGTTTTTAGGTATCTACATGTCTCCAAAAGCCTTGGCTATTGCACTGTGATAACCAGCCATTCCGTACCTAAGAAGTGTTTCAGGACACACCAGTTTTGCTCTGCCTTAGCTGTAGCAGAGCTGTGCTGAACTGCTGCAGATTTATGCAAGGGCCTGCAGAGAGTTGGAGACAGTTGATGGATGACTCCAGCCACTAGTCAGATGGTTACCTGTGAGACCAACTTTCAGCATTATCTGCTCCACTGTTGTACCTGTACTGCCAATCAGTTTACACAGGTGTCATAAAACAAAACAAGCTAGAGTTGACTATCAGTCACTATTCACACCACAGTCACAACACCATGTTTCTTACAAGATAAAAGAAGCAAATTTCATTACAACATATCTGTGTGTAAATGATCAGTTACAAGCCCGAAAGATAGCATCTGTTGGATAAGTAGAATAAAATTATATCTGTATGAAAAATATGTCAAAACGAGAGGAAAATGCTGCATGTATCTACACAAACCTTTCAGATCAGCCCAGGAGTGTGCTTCTGAAATTAAGCCTTCAAAATTTTGGGGGAAAAAATCCCTGGAGCAAGTCCTTACATATTTTATTCTGACTCACACCACAGTGATCTTGGAGCCCAGGAGCTGCATTCCCTTTCAAGGAAAGTAACCAGAACACACTCTTGCCCATGGCAAGGGTTTGGAATTAGATGGTCTTTAAGGTCCCTTCCAAACCAAGCCACTCCATGATTTCTATTATACAGTTCAGGAGTGCATCTAATGTTTTCCAACCACTACTGGACATTCAGATCAGAGTATCGGGTTAGCACTACTCTAAAGTCAGACCCTCTGCCGCCAAAATGCCCATATTGCAGATATTATCCCAATATCAACCATTTCATTCTAAAAACACACTTCCACGGACCTGCACTACATGATAATGTGGTTGCAGTCATGTTAGTTTAGATTTGTTGCCCAAGTTGCCTGGAATATAAATGAGAAAGGAGGAAAAGTGTAATTAATTTTAAAGCTTTTGTTGTTGTAGCATATGAAATAAAGAGTAAGTACATCTTAGAATTTCCTTTGAAATAAATTAAGCCAATTTCTTCTTTGAAGTAGTCTATTACCCACTGACTTGATGCAGTTCTTTGTACAGAAAATACAACTGGACAGAGATGCATTGAACAGGAAAAGCAAGAAAGCCAAAACAAGCAATAATAACAAAAATGAATCTAAGTTTAGATGCCATAAACTTTAATATCTAAGAATATGTCAGATAAAATATTAGAAAAAAGCTATTTTTACAATATTTTGCTTCACTGTAGAAAACATGCTGGATTTCCTGAAATGTGAGCTCCTCAAAGGAGCATTAAACATCTTGTTCTGTTTCTACAGTGCCTAATACAACAGATTACTGCTTTCCCAGCTAACAGTGGTTTTTGGATGAGTATATTTTGGACATCACGAACGAATCAACATGACTTTTATCCATGAAAATCACACCTTAAATCTACCCAAGTCATTAGAGCCTGTAAGGAAAGACAATCTAACTGATGGAGTCATAGAGGATTTTTGAGGTGTTCCCTTGCCAAAGGATGGGAATTTGTTATGGGATAAATAGCCAGAAGAGACCTCTAGGATTAGAGTCCAACCATTAAACTAACACTGCCAGGTCCACCCCTAAACCATGTCCCTAAGCACCACACATATTACACATTTTTTGAACTCTTCCACGGACAGTGATCCCACCACTTCTCTGAGCAGTCTGTTCAAATGCTTGACCACCCTTTCAGTGAAGGATTTTTTCTAATATCCAATATAAACCTCCTCTGGTCCAACTTGAGGCCATTTTCTCCTTGCCCTATTTTTTGTCACCTGGGAGAAAAGACTGATCCCCACCTGTCTACATAAATGATAACAATATTATCAGCTCAGATGTGCTGATCTAGCAACTTCTTTTGTGAAGAACTGAGCCTACAATTTTTATGTTGACAGTTTTTAAACTACCTCTGATTCCACCATTACAAAATAAAGTAAGAAGTAGGAGTAAGAAGAGCCATACTCATCTGCCTCTCGCTTCCAGCAAAAACCCTTTGTAGAAGGAGACTAACCTTAGAGTGTGTCTGGTCTGGCTTACTGTTATCTTCTGTTAAGCAAACATGAAGAGTGAGTATGAGCCAAGACTCTACTTCTCCCCAGCAAAAGTAATTGCTCTCTGTTCAGATCAGTGCTCAGCAATGATCAGAATCTGCTTATTCACACCAGGCACAACAAGCACACACTGCATTTCCTGATGGTCCAGATGGATTGGCTTTTTTCTCTGTAAAAAAAGTCAATTTAGTCGACACAGGCTTTTGCAACCAAATGCAAGGCATCCATTAATCATCTACCCCTGAAAAGGGAGAAACTTGATCTGCTTTTCCTAGAAGTGACAAATGAACACAAAACAAAATTTATAGATCTTAAACAGACCAAAATTTTTCACCCCTTTTTCAGTGCTAACTCTGCTGAGAACAGATTGTCCTGGACAATTACCTGTATTTTTCCTGTCCTTACACAGAAACTGAGGAATTCTTAGCAAGAGGATTCTGATTTTGCTTCTACAGGTGGAGTCAGAATCCTTTTACAAGTGCCCTGAATGCTAGATTTAGTGTCTTAGTAAAAAGAGTCCAGAACTGCTTTCAGCCTTTCATTTTGGCCACTCCTCTCTCCACTTGGACCAACTTTTTTCTAACATTTTGTAGGAGAGTGAACAGTTTCAGTGAAATAGAACAGTATGAAGAAAATCCAAATGTATTTCACATGTTCTTTCATTCACTTCAGATGTGAATCACAGAGCTGAGTTACACCACCTGACCAGAAATAGGGATAAGATGCAAATTGGATCAAAATTACTGAAAGAATCTTTATGTTTCTTACCTATCACATACTTCATGCATAGACCCAACACTGGTGACCCACATGGAACAAGTAATATTTCTCACAGGAAAAAAACAAAAGTGAAGCACAGCAGAGGAAAACAGTAACTAAGAACAAAAATGTCCTACTCCTAAGAAATGCAGGGCATTCCCTACTTAAATTCTCAAAATTGCATACATTTTTCCAGCTTCTCTGCATGCCGGTTACATAATTTTAGAGGGCTGTGGGGTTTATTTTTTTCACATGGTAACTGATTGCAAGACTTGGAGTCCCAACATAATGAAATGTAATTTCTGCCACTTTACATATAATTTCTGAATTTGGATTGGATTTACAAGACATGAAGATCATGTAAAGAGAGAACCTGATCCTCCAGATTCCACAGTTCATACATGCATTTCACAGCATTGCAGTCTGCTTTTAATTAATCAAACTAATTCATTGCTTAAACTTTCTCAAGGGCTAGAATAATGTATAAAGTGAAACAAGACAAAGAAAGGAACTGCTTTGACCATGACATTCTGAAATAAATGCAACACTACTATAAAGCAAATTAGACCAAATCCTTTTACAGGACTGAGTTGCTGGAAGCAATGAGTGACTGCAAGAGCAAATAAATTAAGAGACAATAAATAACAAGGACTTAGTTGGATATTAATAGAGAAAGAGGAGACTGAAGCCTTTACAAAGGTTAACAATTTTTACTTTGGGCTAACTTCAGCTGCTGTAGAACTGTGCACATGAGTAATGCCACCACAATTTGGCCCAGGTTTCTGCTTCAAATAAATTGGCTCACAGTATGAGCACCTAAATGAAAACATGAAATGAGTTAGACTTGACAGTTTTGAAGCTCTCACTAATGCCAACTAAAAGACAAGGTTAGTTGCTAAGCAATTTCATTAAGACACCATTAAAATAATACACCAATAATTCAATTAAGGCATTGTGGAGTATTTTATTGCCAGAAGTTCTTGTTAACTCAGAAAGTGCAGTAATTTTGTAAGAAAAGAAAACACTTCAGTGACAGAACTACACTTTCAACACTGAAGAAAAATGAGTAATACTGCCTTTGAATGATGACCTGGTTTGGAATGGTCTCAGACATAAGTAGAAATTACCTCTTTAATACAAGGAAAAGGTCTGTGAACAAGTTATTTTGCAACTATTACTCAGTGACTTAAGAAGAAAGGGGTTTTTTTTTCACACAAAGACGCAAACCACAAACTCATTAAATCAGTCTGCACTTTGCTGATACGGATGGTAACATAATTCAAGTCTTACCCCAAAAAAACTATAGTCATGATGACTACATAGTGTAATTCAGATTATGACTGAATAAGGATCTGGACAGTAGAAACTATCAATATTTACCCCAAGAACCCACAAAAGGTCCATAACTGGTAGGGTACTATCATCTTCCTCAAATCTTGTCTGTTTAAATGTAAGAGAAATGATGTGGTGAAAGGTTCAGATGGTGAATTCATCTTGTTTGCCACATGAAAAATTTAGAGTTCATTGAGTGATAAGACAATCTCTTGTCAGCAGAATACTAGATGGCAAAGGACTATCTTTTTAAGGGAGAAAAATTACCACCTGCCAATATTTTTGAAAGCTGGGATTGCACAGTGTTCCTAATAGAAGAATTGTTGAGAATTGCATTTGGCATCTTGATGAATGTCATTTGAAATAAACAGGTGGCTAGTGGATGGGAAAAAAGAATCCATTTACCTGTTCTGTATTCTTGAAGATGTTCATTACAGGGCAAAAAAGTGACCACAAAATAAAGCAGCCAATTGATAAGTTCTATTTTTTATTATCTGTGGGAATCATGTGGGGTTGTTTTACCAGAAAGAAAGAGTGAATGTATGTATTACCAACAAATATTTTATGTGGTGGTATGTAAGTGATATATACCACCAGGTATACGGTTGGGTCAATGCAATACAAGCTCATGAAAAGCAAACATGTGGCTGAGACACACGTGCAGATGTGCTTCAGTTATTCTCTCCAATAATCCTACTTGATACGAGTGGGAATATACAGAAAATCTAGAGGTTTGGGGGGAAAGGTTTTTCCTAAGGGAAAACAGAGTACAAAAACAACCCTTCTCACTCTGAGCAAACCTCTGGAGCACCAGTTGGGATGGGACTGTTCCTGTTTCTACCAAAATCCAAGAGAGGGCAGTGCACCCCCACACAGCCCTTCTCGTTACTCGCAGCTCATCAGCGGGGGGACGTCCATCAAGTGGACAGGCTGCTACCTGCAGCCCTTTTTCTGTGTAGCTGAGCTCTGGCAAAAGCCCCATTTTCAAAAGTGACTTCACCTTGGACCAGACCTGAAAAGATTCAGCTACTTCTTTCTTCCATTAAAGGTGAAGAAGGTTGCTGCATCTTCAGGGATTTTGTGCACTGCTGAGTCACTGCTTGTGGGCTGGATTGTGAAAAGAGAAACATCGACCTTCACCTTCCCAAGAGTAAATTGCAATCCCAGCAGCCGAGGGGAATTCTCAAAATACATACTTCTGCTTTGAGAAGAAAAACTTTTAATCAAAGGAGGAAAAAAGCCGAGATGGGGGAGAAAGGAGTCACTGAAGATTAGTATTACTTTTTGAATCTTATTTTTTTTTAAGTGCAGCTTCCATTTCCATTATACATGAATTAAATGAAAATAAAGATTCTAAATTTTTGCTTACTTGAGTTAATGAACTTAGTGTTTTAATTAGGACTTTAAAAAAGGACACAAATGCTTATTTGCATCATCCTTATGGAAAAATATAAATATAATACTCAAAACAATTAGGAAAGCTTTTCACTAATATAACCTAACAGATTACTGCAGGATGTTTCTGAGCTACTTTTGCCTTACCTAGAATTATACAGTGACTTACAATTTAAATTATTAAATTTATGTGTGTGAAGACCTCTAGAGGTCATTTACTTCAAATTCCTGCTTCGTACTGAGCCAGCTTCAAAGATACAGATAAATTCTCAGGACCTTGTCCTGTCAATATTTAAATACCTTCAAAGATGGAGATTCCACAAACTCTTTGGGCCTATCCAATCTGACACTGATTAGTTTGCATTAAGTGTTAATCTTAATTTTAAATACTTGGGCTTATAAATCAGCTCTAGAATAAACAAAAACATCTTCAATTTTACATTCCTTTTATCTTAAAAGTCTATCTTAACCTAGCAAGAGCTTTGGAAGCTGGAAGTGCTGTATAAGCCCAAAGCACCAAGGTTAGTTTCACCCGCTGGGATCCTGTAGCGGTGCTGAAAATAGAACTCGTCAGGCTCAGCTCCTAATCACACGCATAAACATTAGCTCTGGAGCAATCAGTTCTGCGGGAAGGAACATGAAAAGATTAAGCTTCTTGGTTTTTCAAATCTCCCTCAAATCAAATTCTAGATTTTTATGTCTCCATTCTACAGCCTGTTTGAGTCTAATTTAGTAACCTGACATGAAATGAAAATGTCTCAATCCTGTTTCATTAGTATTACACGCTGCTTTCTTTTCCTTTACATACATTTGACATAAAAAGCTTTAGCATCAAAACCAGCTTGGAAATCTATTCCTTAAAACTTAAATAAAACACAGTAGAAACTTCAATTCTGAAATAAAATCTAATACATAAAAAAGACTGATTATTATACTTTGAGCAGAAATAAAGAAACAAAGACAAAAATCTCATGAAAGCTACAATACTATAGGCTATTATTTTGGGCAGTGAAATCTAGTTTCCATTATTAATTATCCATTCTTTTGCAACAGATGTTCTGCATTGTACTGAACAGAGAAAAACAAAATTAAGCTGAGACATTCTTACACTCTTACTTGCTTAGGGGAGAAAAGGAACTTCAGCTTTGTAGACATCTGGAATGAGTTGTGTTCATACATATTGCCTGTACTTTGTTCTGTTGCTCAGTAAGGCATTTCTTTCCCTAAAGAATCCCATGAGATTAATTAGTTAATCTTCACACCAACTTTGTGGTAGAGAAGGAAAGCGCACGTATCAAGAGGGAAAATTACTTGGACAAACTCCACTAATCAATCAATGGCAACAAAAAGAAAGAAGCCACTTGCACTGTAAGCATATTACAAACAATAGCATCTCCCAGCCTCAAATACTGGGCACTAAGAGTTGTTAATCCTAATGAAAGCAAGAGGAGACTTTTGGCCTAAAAGTAGGGTAACATAAGCAGAGCTACAAAAAGGATAGGGAAAAGAGGGACAACAAGGGAGCAATTTTTCCCTGAAGGGCAAGCTAGTGATAAATGCACAATCCACGTGATGAGCCCTGGAAGTGCTCACGGCCAGGTTGGATGGCGTCCTGAGCAACCTGGTTTAACGGAAGGTGTCTCTGGTCATGGCATGGGGGGTGAAACCAGGTGATCCTTATGGTCCCTTCCAACCCAAACCATTCTGTGATTCTCTATCACAGTTATGCCAAACCTGGACAGATGGTCAATTCACTAAACACTTGGCTTCATAGCCAACTGTTTCAAGCCATGTCACTTGCCTCTGGCCAGCCCTGGCACTGTGCTGTTTAATATTTCAAGGGCTCTTACTCTTGCCTATGTTTTATAGCATTCCCAAAGTAGGCAGAAGGAACATCACAGACCTACTGGGCAGAGGTGCCCTGCTGGTTTCAAGGACACTATTATCTATACCTGCCCATCTCTCTGCACAATTTCTTATCCCTCCAATTCTTACAAATGTTCTCATCTTATTTCATCTAAACTCCACCAACTGAAAGTGTTCAGTAAACATGGCTGATTTTGTCCAAAGCACTTAAACCAGTCCATTGGTTCTCAGTTGGGGGCTGGTGTCTAGAGCAAGAAGAGTGCTCATGAACTGCTGGAACCAGTAATAACTTTGAAGAGTAGATGCTTGACCCAGTAGGGTTAGCAAGAAACTGCTGGGTTTTCTTCATCTATTTTCCCTTTACTGGTAAAATTCCTGGGACTGACTTCACTGCAGCTGGTGACACCATAATCGTGTGAGGTGAATATCAGATCCTTTAGCATTGATGTTTTTGTGTTCTGAACTTAAGAATCTTAATAGAAAGTGCAACAAGATAAAACTTGGGGTATTCAGTTACTCCCCAAAATATATGTTCTGGGTGGTAGAAGTGCGGGGCAAAGTAAAAGTACAGTTTTTCATTATAGTTATCAACGTTTGAAAGAAGAGCAATTCACATTTCAGTCTTTTATTTTCTCCTGAAATTATACAGAACCTCCATGAAAGAAAATGAAAACTTATATACAGAAAAAAGAAAAAAAAAAGCAGTAACTTTACTAAATTGTCTGCAAAAATAAAGGCTATTTTTCACCTAGTGGAAGAAGTTCTTCCATTTATTTTGCTCATATGTTTTATAAAGACACACACATTATTTTAAAATTTAACTACCTGAAAAAATAAGAATCTGGTTCCAAAGAGTCATTCATAAAAGTCTTATTGCATTTAGGACTTTTGTTTATCTTTTTGCTGTTTTTAGGGAGAGGAAAGGAGGTTATTAGTTACTGTTTGCATTACTTCAAAAAAGCTTTTGTATGGAACTCTGAAGTCTAGAAGCTTTATTTTAACAAAAATGCAAATTCTTTCCAATTTAAAATTAATTCTACCAGCTGACAACTTTAGAAAAGATGCTTATCATAAGTCTCCTGACAAAATCATCAGAGTTGGCACCACAGTTTCTGCACTGAGTTACACTTCTTTTCCCTTGGGAGATGGCTATACAATCTAATGGTTCTTAGTGAGATTTTCTTGCTAGATTTAAATGAAATTGCCTTCAAGTAATTATCTATCTATCACCACACATCTACACAACAGATGATGATAATTGCTGAGAATACATTTTCTGAATCAATATCGACTTTGGCTTTGCTACTTCTTGATTTTTAGGCATGGAGATGGAAAAAAAGAATTAGTACAGTGACTGAAATTCAACATGAATGAAGTCTCTTTCTTGAGGGTGTGAATCAGGTTAATTTTCCTACGCTACAAAGGTTATGAAAACAAGGGGAGAAAAACCAGATCTCTGGCATGAGTGAGCAATGAAATCCTGTAATTTTTAAGAACTATATTCACTAAACCAGACCAAAAATTTCAAGCAGCACATTGAGCCTGTCACCCTGTGCCACTGAAGTTAAATTTCAGAAGACTGTTAGACAAAAATCAAAGATTCTGCAAATAAAGTTGGTGCAATGTGGGAAAGGTAACCTTAGGCTGGGTTGTGAGTGAGGATGGTGGAGCGTAGGTTCTTTCTCTGCTAACCACAATAAAGTGGAAACGCATGCACTTAGAGGAGCAAACACAGAACACAGCACAGTCTTCTGACCTTTTCCATTAATTTTCCCATTTTCACCATACACTATAAAGTCTTTTCAGAGTCATGGCATGCAGCTCTGTGGTACCATCTACCTGCCTCCAGGCTTTGAGTTATCTTTATCCAGGACACATGCTCATACAGCTGGAAATTCCTTCTTACTATGTAACTGTTCTCTTCCCAAATATATGACATGACACTTTTTGTATCTTTAATTTCAAAGCACGTGTCTATGTGTTGGCTTTGCTGAACCTCTATGCTTTGTTTCATTTTGACTTCTTACATGGTAATTCTGAATTGTTCTTTAAAATTTCTACTTAGTTTAATTTTAATTTTTCCCTCTGACTGTTAATAAAGCACAGCTTCACTAATTAAGTCTACAACTAATTCTTTTTATGCACATTTATCTGATTTGCTTCTCTCAAAAGCATTTTTTGTATTAATGCATTAATTTCATAATCACTTCAAATTATGTTCCATGTTGCATGAACAATTGGGGAATTAGCATCTGCTTGCAAATTGTTAGTCTGGCTTTTCATTTTTGTTGTTGCAGTCGATGAACTCAAATTATCCATACTGAATGTGCCTGAAACGAATTCCACCTCCAACAATAAATAATTCTCTTTATTTTCTTCATTGCTTTTTGTTAAGGGAATTCAGTCCAGTTATGCAACAGTACAAAACAGTTTTTCATTATCACTCATGGTATAACAGCTGAATTACTATGTAGCATTGCTATGTAACACTCTTACACACTGTTTCATATATGCTCCTAAGTAGCTACTGTGTTAACTTTTTTAATCTGTTATTATTCCCTTGTTGGACCTACAGACCACCCATGATATCCAAACAACTGTAATGTGAGTATTGAACTCACATTAAGCAAGGGCGCTGTTGTTCAGCTGCCAAAGACTCAATGTAGCTGTTTTACACAGAGGTGACTTCCTGAGCCTCTTCAGACACAGGAACATGAAAGTTCTCCTGGGTCACATCGAGATGCTGCAAAAGCATGAGGGATAACATATTCATGAAGAAATGATGCCCATGATGCCTCACTTCTCTCCTTGCACACACCATATGATGTCCAAGATGGATGACAATGCAGAAAGTAAGATGCTATTATCCTGTTACTACTCCTTTTTAGAGTGGTTGATGATGCTTTTCCTTCACCCTCTCATTTTTCCCTTTCTTTCCATGCAATTTTCCTTCTAAAATCAGTAATTTCCTCAAAGTTTTTAAACAAAAGTGACAAAAAGGAGTATGATACACCAATCTGCTGAGATTTCATTTCTACCCCACCTTTAATTCATAGTCCAATCTGTATTTACAATGTCTGAAGCAAAGGATCAGCATTCTTGGTTTGCCTTGAAATAACATGATGGCAGGCATGATCAGTTAGTTCAATACAGACAGAAAACCAATTTTTTAAAACAGAACATCACTTGGTGCAAAAGCCTACTGAGGTTAATAGAGCATGATTAGAAGTTAATGGCATTATTAAAGGTTGAACCAACTGAGGCTATGCCTTTCTATCTTCACCACCCAGTGCATAGTTTCATCAGTGAAGAGAAACATAGGCTCTACTTTTTTCAAGAGCACTGGTTTTGCAGAAGTGCTGCAGCAAGTTATGTGCTTTAATGTTATCATCTTCAAATAGAGCCTTCTTTGAGGCTGAATGTCACCTGTCTGTGCCTCCAGAGACACACATGCTGATGGAGAGTTCGATCTATAACCCTCCTTGGCATTTTAATAAGGTGACTAAAGCTTTTAGCAGCCACACAGTGGTGGAACATGCAAGAAGGTATTCTTGTACAATAGACATTACAGTTACTAGAACCAAAGTGGGGCAAGGCATTGCTGGAATTTTGTATGAATATTGCTATAACAGAACTTATCTATTCTACTTAAAATACAGCACACAAGACCAACCATAAAAACCTAGTCTCATTTCAGGTGTTGTTTTTTGTTTTATTTTGTTTTTTTTCAAAGGATGGTGGGTACTTTAAAGTGATTTTCTTCACTGTGTAGTTGATCTTGCTAAATCAGAATCCTACTCATTATTAGACTAATTGCCAAAGCTGTACAGAAGCAATCCTGTGGCAAATAAAGCAAGGAATCATACTTAGCAGCAGTTACGACTGACTGTTGGAAGAGGACACTAGAGTTTATGGTATTTTTGTTTTAGCGACTTGATGATATGGAGTTAAACTCAAAGATCACCTTCTGCTTCTACTCTTAGCAAAGTTCTGTGAGATCATGAATTGTCCTTCTGTATCATACTTTGTGACAGGTATTTGGGTGTCTGCTCACCAAACTTCAATTAATGTTTGAGAGGCTGAGGCACTAATGACTTCCAGCAGTGCTATTACTCATGAGATGACAAAAGCAACTTAGACTAAACCTGTAATGCTTTAATGGCTTCAAAGAGCTGGGGATGTTAAACTGTGTGATAGCTCACTCCTAATTGTGGAGAGTATAGAACCAATTTAACTCAATCAACCAGCTGGTTTCAAAGACAGAGGTGTATTTCATTATCAGAAGCCAGTGATCAGTACCTGTTTCAGCAGCAAAGATAACTCACACAACAATAGCTGTTGTGTGCCAATGACTGCTAATGAGAGCTTGGTCAATAGTATTTTTAATGACACAATTCAGACTGTAATGGAGCTGCTTCTGGTGAAAGGGAAAATAAGTTAGGAATGATTATAACATCAGCCGTGGCAAATTCTAATGCTGCCTATTTCTTGCTATTCCACCTGCTGCTTAATATTCAAGAAGTTTCTCCAGTTCTATTTGCATTATTCAACCCCTACATTAAAGACTCCAACAATCACAATGCTTAGATACTTACACCTACTGTTCTGTAGAACTCCTGAGTTACCTACTAATGGTTTGTTATTTCTATAATGCCTAGTGGATAGTAGGTGAGAGTAAAGCTACCATTTTCTACCATTCAGGCAGCCTCAAACAAGATCATATATTACCAGCATTTTCTCACACTACTTCCTGGGGGATATGCTCCAGATATAGACAGGTATTAATGTCAGTTGCTCAGCAGTACAGACAAGGTTGGTTGATTGGATGCTCCTAGCAATATTTCTACATTTGCACTCAACATGTCAGGTAGCCTTAAGCTTTCTCTGGCCATGTTCACCTCACAAGTGAAAAACAAATGATAGGCCATTCTGCCCCCTGGGAATACTATTCCCGTAGGTATAGAGAGCAACTCTATAATACAGTGAAACTGATTTCTCTGTAAGTTCTTTTGTGCATGAGTTTGAAAAGTGCCCTCAACATACCATTTCAAGTGGCAGCACATTCCAGACATAAAGAAAACAAGACTTGGTAAGCTAGCAAATGAAAGAGCATATTCTAGACACATCACAGAGAAGACACCAGTTTAATTTTACTGATTGTGAGTAGGCAAATGGAAAAATCATATGTACTAAAAAGGCTAGAAAAGTAAAAACTGTGCTATGTAAGTCAATTCCCACAGGCAAGATAACTGTCATTTATTGTACATTAGTTGCCCATGTGTACATATTTCTTTTCACTTTCAGTAAGGCACAAGCACCATCAAATTTATGACACTGGTGCATTGAGCATGTGGACAGTTCCTGTGCAGTAGTTAGCATGCCAGAGATCAACAGACCAAGGTGTTTGACAGTAATTTGCTATGGAGACATAACCAAAAGTAGAAAACAATTGAGGACTGGCAGTTAGAAAGAAACAGACAAAGGCCAAAAAAATCAAGACTGTTAGTGGTCTTGGCAACCAACTCTAACCATGGCCCCTGCTCATACCCATGTTATTAAGCCCAGTCATTACAGATAAATGCAATATTCAAAAGAAAAACATATCCTTCTCCAGATGATGCACTAACCCTGCTAAAGGAATACTTTGGCTGTGAATAAGACCAGATGACACAGAGAGACAGAGTTCATGCTGAATTTTCTGCTCCCCTCACTCTACTAGCAGAAGAAACCTCTTCTTTAAGCTACATTATGTTCCAGGAGAATAAAAGAGCTGCCTAGAAGAGCCAGTAGCATAAAGATTCAGGTCCCTGAAACTGAAGATAGAATAGATTCATATTGTCATGTCAATAAACTAAAAGATGTTCTTCCTGACTACAGCGGGTCATCAAATGGCACTCAGGATTACAAGTGGTGTGATTTTACAATAATTATTGAATACGACAAGGACACTTTTCCATATAATTACTTAATTTTCTTGAGTCTCCAACAAGGTATTTGTTACTCTCATCAGCTGAACTGTCACTATAAAAACCAGAATTCACTGAATTACAGCTAGGACCATGACAAATAGCAGACTTTGATAGGACTTTTTATTGAATAAATTATTTGGAAAGTATTTCCTTAATTGGCTCTCATTATATTATTCTATTGTACCTCTTCCATCAAAAAAATGTCAGAGATGTCTTTTTCTCGTTTGCCCAAATTCTAATAGATGATGATGTGCCCAACTGTTAACATTCAAAAGCAGAGAAATGATTAACATTTCTATAACTAATGTGTGAAGTTTAAATTATTTTTACTTTAGAAATAATTGCCATCAAATTTATATCAATCTCATCATGTTAATTACATTTATCTAACATTGATTTCTATTGGGCAAATGATCTCCAGAAAATTTGATTACCTCACATGTATTCTTTTGAGTTACTCTTTGAATATCACCAGTACAGTAAGTATTCTCACCTTCACTTTTAATCATGGAAAGATAAGGCACAAAGCAATTAAACAGGACATTCATTAAAAGACTTAAGAAAACCTGTGCCAAGGATCAAATGCTTGAGTGCAGTATCTTTAACAGAAGACTCTACTTCTTCCCACAACGTGTTTCTGGGCCAAGTGTCTTCTTTGGGAGACAATCAGGCTATAGACATGCTGTCAGCAGTGTTGTTGTCAAACACAAAGTGTTGTTTTCAAACACAAACTTCATGACATTTCCATCCCACTCTATGAATAGCTTTGAACACAGTGATTCTCTCCTTTTAAAATTAAAGATAAAATTCAACCAGCTGAATATTAGTCTGAGAAAAAAATCTGAGGCAGAGATTATACATTACTAGAAGTTGTAGGTGGAATGGCTCCTTCAGGTCAGCAGCTCTGTTGCTAAGTTTTTAAAGACTATTTAATTTATTTAGTATACTTTTTGTTAAGTTCCAAAGTTCCTGAATAACAGGGATGTTTACTGAAATTTTTCACACACTGTCACTGAGAGATAGCTCTCTCCAACTGACTTGCACAAAGTCTTTCTGAACAGCTCTATGAAAAACTGCCAAAGAATCCTGCACTGTCTCTGATGTCTGATCCAAAGCTCCATGGAGTCAAGCGAAGTCTCTCCTGAGGATTCAAGCTGCAGGAGGCCTGAATTTATTCATTAATTCACAGAACACAAACCAGTAAATGTATATCCCCTTGTCTCTGTTCAAGTGCCTGAAGTATAGATGCAAACAGACTCAATCTCAACCATGCATGTAGTTTTCAGTCAGTGTAAACTCTGCATGCTGAAGTGAAAAGCCCCAGTGCTGGCACAACCAGCATTGGAGTGCTGACTGGAGTGCATGGTGCACACGTAGGTTTCCCAGACTGGGGGAGCCTGAGAGGAATGCAGAGGAATGCCAGGAGCCTCCAGCTTGCACAAGGGCAGAAGAGCATTGGAGCCCTGACAGATTGACCAGGGGGCAATGGTATCCATCCAGCAGAAAGCCACAGACTCTCTAAGCTCTGCACCAACCACAATTGATGCAGCTGCCCAGAGAGAACTCCTGCCAGGCTGCAGGGTGGGCCCTGCTCTTATGCCAGTACAAGCCAGTAGGAGTGAGCACAGTATGGGAGGTGTGTCCAGAGGCAGAACTCCTGTGTTCAGTGACGGAGTTTCAGGATGAGGTGATTAAGCTGAGGAGTATCAGAAAATGGTAGAGAGAGAGAGAGAGCTAGACTACTGGAATGCCACCACACCTTCCCTGGGAATAGCCTGACAGGCAGACAGGAGACATGATGTGGAGGATTCCCTATTCTCCTTCCACCTGTGACTCAAGCGATAGGGGCAGTCGTGACAAGTTCCTGCTCAGCACAGCATCTCCTCTGTGACTGCCCTCCCACCCCACCCCCAGGTGCTCTGAACCAGTGATTTGGAACAATTTCTTCACCAACAGGGTTGTCAAGCATTGGAAGAGACTGCCGAGGGGAGAGACTGAACCACCATCCCTGGAGATATTTAAAAGACATGTAGATGTGGCACTTAGGGACATGGTTTCATGCTGGACCTGAACTAAGTCAACAGTTGGACTCATTGACCTTAAAAGCCTTTTCCAACCTAAACAATTATATCATTTTAAGTTTTCTATGATCACTGACCAATACATGTATAATTTTATGAATAATGACATTTGTCAGTCTAAAGCTGGCTGGCTTACTCTGCGTAGTTAAAATGCAACAGATAGTATGTCCTGTTCTTGGTGTTCCTGGGTATCCCTCTTCTTTGAGAGATTCCCTCCACAACCTAGATGAAATGTCATGGAAGCCAATAAAATCTCATTACTATGTGATAACAATTAACTGTTTTTCTTAATAAGCCAACATTTTCTTCTCTGCATACCCTGATTTCTTTATTAACCTTGAATAGAAGTCACATTCAGAAACCTTTATCAATTACTCAGATTTAGGCAAAAAGTCAGTAAAGAGAACGATATAGCCCAGAGCATCTTTTCAGCTTTAGTTTCTTCTTTGGTTTATGGGTCATTTGCAAATCTGTTCAGACAGGAATATTAGGCTGCCATATAGCTATAGCAGAAAATTCACCAGAGATTTAAACTCCAGTGAATGTTCAAATTCCCATGGGCTGTGGATCAGAGAGCTTTTATATCAGCACTCAGTTAGTTCTAAAACGTCAGCCAGCTTTTCTCACCCATTAAAATGAATTTTAAAAACCTGTATAAAGAAAGCCCAATTTGTGTGCGAACCAGTTTGCTAAGAAGTTTGCTATCTGATTATATACACACTCAAACAAATACGTAAGTTATAAATGTTTGTTCAGCAGTTGTGAGCATGTGGATTTCTCCTCTAATTCCACAGCACTTGCACAGAAAAATGCAAAGCTTATAGCTTTCCAGCTTTGCCATCCTACTGACACATTTGCAATCTTTGTGCAGGGATGTATCTGAGCTAATTGCATATATTTTTTACCTGACAAGCAAAACAGATGTCAGATGACTAAATTTGTTGAGTCAGGTGCCGATTTGGCACAACTTTCCCCCTTTTATTAAACTCAGATCTGCCTTGTCCATGTTCTCCTGCATAATAAAGTCACTGGGACAATTTAGATAGTAAGTAAAATGGCAGAACTCCAGAAAACTCACTGATCTCAACCTTCCTATCCTCTGCAAACAACCTTCTTGTACTGTGAGAAGTATAGCATGCACTTCTATATTTTGAGAAGAGCCAGAGCAAAATCCAAGCATGAGAATGGTGCCAGCTCCCACATTTAGCTGTGCATTGTCCAAGAGACACTGGAAAACTGCTGACCTCTGTGAATTCAGTTTCTGGATGTGTTCTCTCCAGGATCTTTCAGGGAGTTGGCAGAAGGTTAATTAAGGGGACTACAGCTCAGTGTGTCCTGTCCATATCGACATATTTCTTCTCAAGTCCCATAACAACAGTGACATCAACTAACAAGAAAAAAAAAAAACAGGTATGGAAGAAGAATAAAGAAACTTGAATTCTGAGTTTATTTTGGCTTCATTACCTGTTTGTCAGATGGGAACTGATGAAGAGAAGAGTCTTTACATTGTTTCACATCAGATATCTCATACACACAGCTCTGGACCCTCTGGACCAGAGGAGAACAACAGGGGTTTTTTTTAAATACTGCTTCAAAAAATCTAGTACCATTTCAGATATTGCAATCATGGGTATTGAGATACTCCCACCTCCTTTGCTTCTAGCTGCAGATTATCTTGCCCCTCTTCTTGTGTTGTCATTAGCACTCCTTGAACTCAATCTGCCAACTGGTTTATCAGCCTGAATCAGCCCCCTGCAGGAGTACACAGCTCTAATTCAAATGGGAAACACAACTACCGAGGACACAGGAACCTGCAGTAATCCTGACATAGACTGGCCTAGGTTGTAGTGGAATGACACCTTTTATTTGATTGCTGAACTCTTCTCCTGACAAGTCTGTGGTCTTGACAAGAGGGAGTCAAGAATGACAATGTCATAGCTTTGCAATCTTAACAGGCCTACACAAGGCAAGGTGAACATTATTTCTTACTTGAAATGTTAATGATTTGTATCAGAATAATGTTCTATTTGGAAGCAAATCATCATGGCAGGTTGTATCAATACTGCTTAATCTATCCAAATTCTTTTTCAGACCCAGAAGAATTAGCTCTTCTGCAGATCAGAATTACAATCTAACCCTATTTCCTTTCCACTCTAACTCTTACACCAAAGATGAGAGTCTTCAATATCTGAAAGCCCCAGACATTAAGTTCTAGAACAGTGCCAAAAAAGGAAAGCTGATCAAAGGGTTAGTGGCACATATGGGACTCAATACCCCAAAGGGCATCCAGCCTGGAAGTACATTTTATATCTTTGAAAACATAGAATTCTCTACCTTCCAATCAGAGGACTATTTATACACCCTCAGAGGCACCACAGTTACAAAGAAAATGTGAGGGACTTGGCCCAGAGAGCTTAAATTATTTCTACAATGAGAGATGACAACAAAGAGATCA
Organism: Scytalopus superciliaris; assembly: GCA_013400415.1. Taxonomy (NCBI): domain Eukaryota; kingdom Metazoa; phylum Chordata; class Aves; order Passeriformes; family Rhinocryptidae; genus Scytalopus; species Scytalopus superciliaris. Next base: position 979,354 of record VXBX01007777.1, on the reverse strand, counting down.
ACAATGTTATGCAAGAGTCAAGATTACAGAAGTGAGAAACTGTCAGATACTCTGTTAGATACTCTTAATATTGTATTCAGGCCTCTTGTTTGCTATTTCTCATCCAGCTTCATGTTCTGCCCCATCCCCTATGAATCATGAGTTAGGAGATCCTAAAATTCTGCTACCTTGAACGAGAAAATGATATACTCTGGCTCATTTTAGTGGTCCATCCTCAAGGATAACTAGTTACACTAAAAATCAATACTTTATAAAACCTAGTCACATTTTCATGGATTTTTTTTTTTTTTTGAGAATCATCACCCAGTTTTGATCTTGTTTACACAAGGAAAAGTCAGAAGTAAATCTCCAGACTTGCAGCCAGTTCATCTTAACAACTTACTGCCTGTTACCTGAGTCATTTCCCTTTCTATGAACATACTTTTATCCCCAGTACAGGCAGGCTAATTACACTTAGTTTAAGCATTTGTTGATTTGACCTGAACTATGTCCTGACAGTTTGCATTGCCAAGTTAGAGCACATACATGGACATTGATACTAAAGGATTCATTAGCACCCATCAGCCTGGTAAACTATTTTTATGCAATTGTGTGCCTAAGACTACAATCCCATACTGCCACTCAAGGACAAAATCAGTGTAAAGAAGTTTAAGGGCAGCATACAAGGGAGAGGTACAGGCTACAGTCATCATGAAAGTTATTTTATAGTCTCTCTGATCGTGTACTACAAGTCATATAGCTGATGATGTGGCCCCTGTCTCTCTTCCTAGAATATACTTTATGAGTTTTGCTAACTGCAAACATTTTTCAGATGAAGCCACACTGACCTTATTTCCTAATAACCCTGTTTCATAAAAAGCAAAAAGCTAATAGAACAGCAAAAAAGTTAAAATAATTTTAATGTACTTTATGTATAATATTCTCATATTTAGTAGAACATGTGTGTGTAAATGTGCACATAAACATTTGTGTGCAAACACAGTATTTTAAGAAGAAAATTTTTGTTTTACAAATTGCTCAACATTTTAATATATAAGATGTTCTAACTTGCCAGGCCTTAAGTAAATTTCCAATCAGTATAAATAGCTTCAGGGTATGTGCAGTTTTTCTTTTTTTCTTTCTTTTTTCACTTTTTTCCAAAGGGGAAAGACACATGACCTTTCGATGTTAATGAAAATAACCCCTCCAAAAGCAAGCACAATTTGCAGCACCAAGACATTCCCAGGAGCATTAAGCTACAGAAGAAACAGTTAATAGTTATAAGCAATATTCAAAGACATTACATTTAATTCCTCTGAGAAATTCCTTCAACACTACCTAAAAATGAGCAACACCAGCACTCTACAGATCTTAAATGACCAAGCTGCATTTTAGAAGCTGATTTTGTCTTCCCTACAGTATGACTTCATCAGATTTCATTTTTATCCTCAGACAAATGCTAAACACCCTGTAAAGGTTTGGAAGCCCACATCCAGACATATTAATGAACCAGTAAACAGAATGTATTGCCTATATCCCTAAATAGGCTGGAATTAGAAAGAGCAGGTGTAGGATTAGCAAAGAATCCAGAGAATAGCAAGGATTACACAGACAGGATTTGAAAGACCCAGTAATAATCAGCTCTTGGACAGAATTTAGAGCTGTTTCAGAGCATTTTTACAGGAGTTCCTTTTAAGAACATTTGAGGGACTTGCAAGTTTTGTTTTTGCTTGCTTTTCTTGTCTTCCCTCAAAAATAGTTGGATGTGGATGACACCAATATGGATACATATGAGAGATGAGAAGATGAGAGTGCACAAACCTCCTGAGACAAGAAAAATTCTGTGTCATTGAACACAATGAACCAGATTTAGAGCAGAGCCCTCTCTGTTCCTACAGACAGACATAGATCTATCTGCAAGGGCAAGAATGGCAGGCGGAAAACAAAAAAAAATCATCAAATACTATGGTGATACAAGTGATTTCATTTAGACTGGACCCCTGACTTACTACTCATTTAGTAAATTCCCTTATTTGCCTTACTGTAGAATTGCTTACAAAACAGGGATAATGCCACATATGTGAATCAAAATCAGGAAGAAAACACGAGAAGTGACAAAATCTCAAAAAGCCACATGCAGCACACAATTTGTTCAGACCAATCAAGGAAAATCTCATGAATACGCTGACTGATAACACAATTCTGGTCTCTAACAAGCAGAAATAGACATTTTTGTTACAAATATTTTGTGTGTTTCAAAACCCTGAAGTTTCAGGAGTACCACTGTATCCCATATCCTGAAAATACCAGAAAAACTAGTTTAACCTGAAACATTTTCAGGGGGAGAAAAAAAATTATGAAAGCCTAAATGTTTTATCTACTTCAAAATTAAATGTTTAAAAATTTTGATTTGTTTTGCAAATTTCAGCAATTTAATAAAAAAATAAATCATAAACTGTTTGATTCTCAATCAAACTGACACCCAAGACAAAAGTTTTTCAGAAAAATGAAGTATCAGCCTTCCATAAACATAATAAAAAAGAACAAAGTCCTAGCTTCACAGAAGGCTAAATATCTACGTCCTAATTAGGTGTGCAACTCCCAGCACAGTGAAGGGAAGAAAAGAGTTGGTACTAACCCTCCTTGTAGACCTGGCCATATATTCTTGAGAGAATTTAATCCCCCTCAAACAGAATCATTCAGAACTCTAAATCTAAGCTGGAGGGCCTGGGAATGTATGCAAATGTTTTAATGCACTGTCCGTCAAACAAACAAACAAAAAAATCAACTTGATTTGCAAGAACCCCCTCCCTACCTGTGATCCTGTAAAGCTCCTCTTGATAATCTCAACACCTCCCCCACCGTAACTCCATCCTTTATTTTCTTTTATCCTCCGATTCTATCGTTTGTCTTTTCTCTTACTGCTGTTGCAGCAGACAGGCGACTGCCTGCTCCCACTCTGGGGTTCAAAACTTTGTGCACCTCTTTCCAACTACTTTACTTTGTTTAAGGAAAATACTGGCATAGGGCAGGAGATATTCCTTAGAAAGCATCTCCTCCCAGGCATGATGGGCACACTGAGAAATCGTTTAAAGGCACTATATTGCAAAGGCTGCAAGCAGAAGTGGAGACTCACATCACAGGTTAATGGGAGGCAGCAGCTGATCTAATAAGCAGTGAGGTATGGCAAAGGTAGCGAGGTCTGGAAAGCGAAGACCAGCAGCTCTACTTTTAGTGTAATAAGCGGGGGAGCATTCCAAAAAGATGTGTCACATGACAGGCAGCAGAAAGTGGGGTGTCTGATTTCTGCAGCTGCATTCCAAATGAATCAGGGATGGCCATGCCACATTTGTCAGGGCTAGGGAAAACGACATGGTAATAACTGAGACATGAAGTGGTGAAGGCCTGAATAAGAGTATTAGCCCTGTAGACAGCTAGGACATGCAGCATGTTAGAAATAAGAATGCAAAAAGAATTGGCCAAGCTTTGATACAACCTGCATAAAAACCATGGCCTGATATAAACCAGCTTTATGGCTCCCTACAGCTGAAGTCACAGGATGGATGGAGCCGTTCTCTTTTCCAATGACCACCACCTACAGAGCCAGTCATCTGGATCAAAGAGGAGGTTGCCACACTGCCCTTCAGCAGTCCACTTAATCCACAGCAACATACTAAAATAGCAAATGACATCATTAAGGCAGCTGAGGAAGACATCTCCTCCTCCTCCTCTCTACTATTAGCATTTCAAAAGCAAATAAACCCTGATTCATGTAAAAGGACTCAATGTCCCCAAGGACTGGCTCTTGCAGTGCCTCATTTGGAAACGAGCAAGGCAAACACTGAGTTTTGCTGCTTCAGAACATCAGGTTCATTCTACAGCAATGAAGGTCAAACCAGAGAGGAGCAGGATCCAGTGCATACCTAAGTGTAGGTGAATACAGGCAAACCACTGTAAAATTAATAGTAAAGACAGCTATATTTACAAATATATCTATTCACTACAGCAGTATATGTGTAATTACTAGAGCTGATAATACTTAGCTACACAACTCTAATGAGAAAAGTTACAGTTCCCAAATCTTGACAAGAGAGAAGAAGAGACCATTGGAACATTTTCCATCTGTGCCCCTCACCTGTCAGAAATTCAGGCTGGCATCAGACTTTGGCCCAACTTGTAAAGGAAAGAAGTGATCCATCCCCTATTTAAATCTTGCAAAGCCAGGGAAGCTAGACATCTATAGGCCCTCGTAGATCCTGACTTCAGTGTCTTCTCAAAACACACAGATGAAGTCTATGATAAAATAAAACAGTAGCAAGCAGGATCATACAGTTGGATCTCCCCTCCAAGGACTGGGATAGCTGGTCATTAGAAGTCCACCTTTTCTCCTTTAGTACATCTATGTCTGTAACACGCATGACTGCATGTGTCTGTGTGTATTCCATCACTGTCACACTCTAGAGTGTCACATCTCTCTCTAGAACGTACTAGGTGAATTATTTATGTTAAAAAGTCATTCTACCATTGTTGCAAGTCATGCCAACAACTATTTAAAGACATCATCCACAAATACTCCTTACAGCTGAATTTGATAAAAAATAATGTATCATTTTTAATTAATGAAAAACTAAGCACAGTGAATTACAGTCACATGTGATTCAATCTTATCACAAGTGTGTTGCTCTCCTTTGCTCAGCCCCCATAAATCTTCTATATGCTGCTGACCTTCCACCGATTTAGCAAACGTGCATGTTCCCAGCAACATTTTAACAGAGTTGGAAACCTTCTGAGGAAAAAAAAGCACTGTCACATTCATAGGACAAAAAGTTAGGCTGTACACTGGGATTCAGATTCCCATTTCACCAGTGGTCGTACAGATGTAGACAAATTAATGGTTTTAGACTTTTTTAGTCTTCCCATCAGTTGTCTGGTCTTCACTATTCTGAGATGGATGTAGAAGAGACTACAGTATTTCTCTTATCTCATATGTAACATTAGAGGTAGAAGACAACTGCTACTTTGAATTTAATACAGACAGAATAATTGCAACAGATTTCTTTCATACATAGAAGAAATTCTAAATACACAGAGGAAAACTAGGTATTTCAATGTGCATACAAGCCAGTAAAAGGTACCTAAATGTGTAAATGAGCACCGAGGAAAACAATAACACATTAACTACTTGGGTCTGGTTGCTTGGCTGGCCAGCATTTTTAAAGTTCTTATTTCAGATGATGTTACTGGTATTTTATTTTGAGCATCAGCATAGAGATTATTCTGTAAAACAGCATAAATCCTTTTTGCAAATGGTTACCCTTGGCTAAGTTTTATGGTGGATGCCAGGTGTATAAGAATAACCTAGGAATGATATACAGGATACTAACTGCCCTTGACTGAAGTACTGGTTTCTCAATATGTGTACGTAGTTGTTCACCAGTAGCACTCTGTATATATTTCATTTATTGATCCTTTTTTAGATACAGTATAACATACACCAGCAGCGTATGTACTGAAAAAACAATGATATCTCAGTAGCATATGAAACCAATAAATGTTAAACATGTGGGCTTATATATGGGGCTTGAGTACAAATAGGTATGAAATACAAAAGATTACACTTACTGAGGCAACCTTTTAAACATCTCAAAAGTTTACAGGTTCTAACACCTACTGAACTGACACATTAGAAGATCTGAAGCCCAGTACACTTCTTGTGATCTCAGCTCATCCACAGGCTCATGAAGAAAAATTCACCTTCTTGCCAAATATCTTACTCTGCTCTGGTTTTCCACGCTGCAATGATGGGATACCAAGAGGAAGTTCTTCTGACATGCTAATAAGAATAATTTCATTTTGCATTCAAAGTGAGTCTTTTTATTGACTTCTGTGGATTTTGGATGAAGATCTGAGACCAGTAAAATGAATGTTAACCAAGTTAGAGCCTATGTGGCTGATTTTCAAACAGTGGAATAGTGATTAAAAATGAGATCCATGACTTACAAAAAGCTTTGATATATTTGCATTTAAAAGCTTGTAAACCATTCCCAAGACAGGCTTGGATTCTTTTTTCCCAAGTTTTCTTTCCAATTCACTCTTCTCTGTACATCCATATTTTTTAATTTATAATGCATCTTGTTCTTATTTTCACCACAGACCTTAATACTGTACTAAATTAGTAACTGCAATTCAAGAAGGGTAAAAAGATCTTGTTTAACATGATAATCAAACGTTTATTTTTAAAATTACTCCAGCTATCATCACAATTAAAATCAGAGCAAAACATCTTAATTATTCTGATTATCATTCAGATTAACAAGGCTGCAGTCTAATAATCAGATTTTATTTAATAGAAAGCTTCTAAGTTTCTTATTCTTTTTTGCTTATCTTTAGTACCATTTATTGTTCCTATTTTAACTTACAATATTACATGATATCATTACACAGCACAGGAATATTTCAGAGCCATGTAACAAACAGGTTTGAAACAGGCATATTCCTAACACTGCAAGAAGTAAGGTCACCTCAAGGTGCTGGGGTAGCAGAGATGAAATCTGCCTTTCCTTCTTTATGTTCTTGAATCTACAACATTGGTGGAATGTATTAGTTTTTCTGACAGGTGCAAAGTCCTATATAAATGCCGCTTTTAAAAGTCAATAAATGCTTTTACTAACAGAACACTTAAGTATCCCTTTGAATGAGCATAAAATGCATTTATCTTTCCTAAATATCCTTGCTGTGTATTATCCTTTCATGACAGATATTAACATAAGTAAGTTAAGTCTCCTCCCCCCAAAACCCACCATTAATTTGGTTGCAGTTATTGGATTTGGTTGGTTGAGGTTTGCTTGTTTTGGTTTGTTTGGTTTTTTTTTCACTGCAGGCCACCAGACTGTACTTAAAACTAGTGTGCTGATCACTTGCATTCATTGAAGTTGTCATGACACTGTGCAGGAACGATGCTGACAATTTCTGTTCTCTCGGGCATTTTTTAGGTTGGCTAATTGCATTCTCTCTGCCTGAATTTCCCCTACAGCTTCTGAAAAAGATTATTTTCTTCTTCCTTTCCACACAAACATTTTTACAGTTTCACCTCATGCTGCTAAATAAGCCCAAATACATTCAAACTCAGAAGAAGATATATTTCAGGTACAATAGGGAAAGGAAAAGGAGATTTTTTTGTTTGTTTGTTTCACTGCCACTTAGAAATGTTCATGATTAAAAAAGAAAATTCTTATCTTCATAAGAAAGAAATTTCTGAAATCCTTTGCACTTCCCCCTGCCCCCAGGTTCAAAAAAAGCCAGTCTGGTTATCAGTGAACACATCTGCACTGTATAAAATCCATAATGCATGCAATTCGGAGACCTAGATTTGACATTCCCTCTTCCCTTAGGATTATTTTTCCTCCCAGATCCTTCAGATTCCTTCTATTTTTCTCTGCTTTTTATTACTATTTCTATTCTGCATTGAAGTTGTCTTTCCTAAAGATTATGGCATGCCTGGAAAAGCAGTATTTTTAATCTTCCATGCCTTCTTAAAAAAACTAAAAAGTCCTCTAAAAATACTGATCAAATCTAATTTCAGGAACAGATGAAGTAATCCTATAACATAGAGATTTAGATAATCAGTCCATAAAACACTTTGCATTGTTAGCTTATACCAGCTGGGACTGGGTATCAGGTGTTTTCCAATCTGCTTACATCTGTTTGTGCCTGTTTGTTTACAGGAACCACACACCATTGATCAAAAAAGAATTGACAATGAAAAGTCTTTCAGAAAAAAATCCAAGCTACAAATACTTTTAAATACTCTTTTCTATCTACAACCTACTTGTTAGTAGGTTTAGATTATTCTTCGCAGTCTGTAGGGAAACAAATCCACAACATCAACATCCATGGAACACATCTACCCTCATAAATGTGTGTTCTCACCCCACAGAGTGCTCTCCCATCCCAGCTTGCTTGTCTAAACAGCAGTGTCTAAACACAGTTTGCCGTGTGCCAGCAGTGCTGACTGCTTGATGCCAAGCCCCTTTTATATGCTTTTGCTTGCTGGAGGAATTTTTTAAAGTTACAGTCAAATGATGTAGCACTTCTTTACTTTTGTTTTGGTTTTTGTTCCTTGGCAAGACTTTGAAGAGAGGATAGCCTTTAGGGGCAAAAGAAGTCATGCATAAAAAAGAAACTGTGGTTTTTTTCTTTTAATTTTTTCAGTTCCCTGAATGATGCCAGGATTCCTCCTTTGCTTTCAAAGGAAAATACCCAAGGCCCCTTAGAAGGAAAATATAACAGACATGCAAGTGGGTAAGTAAGGTCTGAGGGGCAGTGATTATCTCTGTCTGGAAAATATAAGGTTTGAAGTTCTATTTGCACTTGCTAAAGGGATGCAGGGAATTACAGAGAAGGTGGGAATCATGAAGAAAAGGATCTTCAAGACTTCAGCTGGTCAATTTAAACTAGGTCACAATCTGTCACAGAGCTCTGTTAGTGAAAATGAGTGGTGGGATAGGCACTTTCTAAGAAGCATGGCTGAGAGAGAGACCAGAAGGAGAAGAATATTTTGCAGAACATGAATAAAAGGCCTTTGGAGTTAGTAACAGTGGCTAGCACTTAGAAACACCTCCAACACCCAGAGTGATGAAAACATTCTCCAGTCACTGTTTGATGTTTCATGTGAAATTATTTGGGAAGGGGTCTGAATCTCTGTTCTGCATGTGCCAATCACAGCACAGACAACTCTGTGTCTCTCTGACATGGAAAGAGGCAGCTGCAGCCAGGGTGAACCTACTACAACTCCTGTACCCACTGTATTCTCACTTACCCTGTGGCTATAGGAAGCCTCTCACTCCTTTACTCCCCTGCAATGTGGTGGCAACCTGTTTAATCACCGGAACTGGTGATATTTGTGGTCCCAGACACTACCAATGACCAGACTGATACATAAGAAGTGAGGTCCAGAGAAGGAAGATGTGCACTGTGCAGTCACATGTAAGACTGTCAGTAAAGTTCAAAGAGTCATTGCTTGCTTGGGTTGTGAAAGCACCAAAGATAGCCAAAAAACCACGTACACTCACTAGTGACTAAGATAAATACAAATATTCACAGACTGAGGGGGTAAAAGGGCATTTCCAAATATTCACAGAGGGCAAAAACTTACCTTTCCTATTCTCCACAAATCAGTGAGGTAGAACATTTTATCAGGATTGAAACACATTAAAACGGAGACTTGCATATAAAGAGTATTCATATGAAGGCACTGGCAGAGAGCTGGATACCTGCCTGACCCCCTGTGAAAATCAATTCTTCCACTACACATTCTTCACCATTAATGCTGTCTCTGATCATAACCGCCCTGTCCCCAGAGAACCCCGAGAAAGGACCTGCATGGGATGAAAAGCCTGACCCAGAAAGAAGAAACATGTGGACTAATTTCACTTTTGATTAAACTCAAGTTGGACCATAGCACCCTTTAGTGTGAATGGTTTGACAGATTACTGAGTAATATTTTATGACATTTAGGAATGGATTTTTCAAAAGGATGAGACATGTCTTTTTTTTTCTGAGGTTTTGCCTTTTAAGGAGAGAACAACCCTTCCACTGCTTAGATTTTTGAAAGCAGGTAGACTTGGAGAGACAGCGTTTTGGTTTTTATTTTCAAACTATCACCCTCCCCGACAAAAATAACATTGTTTATTTTGATGAATCTGATTCAGTTATTCACATTTTCATAAAATATTAGTGCATCGAGGCTAGGAAATACCTTTTTACTGAAAGACATGTTTTTTCCATCTCAGGTGGTAGAGACCATGTATCTCTCACACAGCAATAATATACAAGACTATACAGTATAATGTAGCACCTATTCATATAATTCCAAACAGAAGATATACACACAGGTTTACTGTGGCTGTAATGCAGATATATTGAATAATATTAACCTTCTTTATAGTGGGAACCTACTTTTTATGATGCACATGGATTGACTACTAATAAACACTGTTTGCACTTATACAGCACCTCACCAAAAAAACTCTGGGATTTTCTCAGTGAAATACATTTCTGTTTTACAGAGGTCAAGAGCAACCACTCCCAAGTGCAAAGCTTCAATACAGTTTTTTCAAAGTTATGTGGCAAATTGGGAAGCAGGTAAAGAAATAAACACTTAAACTATAGAATATTAAAAATTTTTACATTTGTTAAAGTCATCTCTCCACTGCTTTGGGGAAGTAAGACTCCTACAGATATGAATATAATTCACTTAACTTGAATACTGACATCTGTTGAGATTCAATGACACAGGTTTTAGTCATCAGGAAAGCACTCCAAGTTGTTGACAGGCTGTTTTAACCTATATTGAAGGCTATGCCTCTTTTGCTGGTAGCTGAATTAAGCTGAAGGATACCTTGGACTGTGCCAGCCTGCCACTTGTAGGAGTCAGCTACGAGAGAGACATACTCCAAGCCTAAGCTTTATCCATGTCGGGAACCTCCTTACCGACCCATGAGTGGTTTTATCATGGAGATGCCCTGGCAAAATTTAACTATGCACAGATTTAGTTACATCTACAATGTCTTTAAGGACCTAGATGGAGAAAGAATCCAATCCTTGACTCCTGACTTAGCTCCAAGAGGCTACGTTGCTGAATACACGAACCTATTACAATGTATCTGCTGTCCAAACAGTGGGAAAAACAGCTAAACTCATATTGCCTGCAGATCCCGCCTGGTTGCAAACACCATCGACACCCTCAAAGAGCCGCATTATGGCTGACTTTTCTGATCAACATCAATCATTTGGTGATTACCAATCACATGCTATTAGCTTAAAATATTCTCACTGAAAGCAAGGGAATCCTCAGGCCCAAAGAAGTGGGATTTTTGCTCCCTGAGTTCCCTTTAGCATAGACCCATGTTTGCAAATCTCACCTTTAGGGTAGGCTTAGATTCACTCTTGAAAGACACTGCAGTGTCACCTAGACTTACATAAGAGCAGCTGAATGTAGCATTATTGTAGCAGTTCTAACATCACAGAAGCAGACAGAGCAATGGACAAATGCTGGAATCCGGAACTCTTCCAGAAAGAACCTAGCCTTAGACATCTTCTACTCATGACTCTCTTAGTGCTTTGCAGTGTTTTTTTTGGTTTTTTTTTTTTTCTTTTATACTACCCCTTGTTTACTACATCTGTAACCACAGCCTCAGTCTGAACAGCATGATCCTAATTACAAGGTCAAGTAAACAGGTAGGTTGACATATCTTAAGAATAATACATACAACTCTCTTTACTTGTCTGCTTCTGGCCTTGTGGGTCTCTGATGTGACAAGCACAGCACATGCTGCTAGCCAGGTGAGATACACTGTTTGATCATTATCAACCACCAGCAGAGAAAAATGCTTTCAACAATATTATCTTACAATTTAGAGGATGTGAGCTGCAGAGCTACTGCAGGAAGGAAAGTACACCTATCCAGAGTAACCAGGGATCATAGCTACAGGCTCTGCCTCTATGCCAAATTCATCTCAGGTGATTTTAAACTCCTGTCCAACTTCTGCCTCTAAGGATGACTCTTGCAACTTCATTTTGTTGTAAAGGAAAAATGTTTATCGCAATACCTGACCTGTATAACAGAGATCAAAATTATGAGGGTTATGATATCAGTTAATGAATAGGATATACCTGCACTCATGGTAAGGTTAAAATTGAAAAAGTACTTTTTGATTACTTAGAACTGGAATTAATAGCTATATGGGTTAAACAAGACAACTCACATGTTTCAGAGTTACTTTTCAGGCTGTCTGCAAAATCATGAAAATGGTTCGCTCACTCCTAAGACTTTTTAAAAGTCTTTAATGGAAATACCTGTCTCAGTAGAGCATAAACCCCAGTGCCAAGTCCAAACCTCTAATGTCTGCTCCCTCCCTCCAAAGGCAGCCAATGACACCTCCTGGCAGAGAGATGTAAAAGTTAAGCAAAAACCCAAACTCAGACTAACCCAGCTAGGAAGGCTTACAGCACTTTAAGATGATGTTTCTATAATAAAAATGTGATTACAAGCTTCAGGCCAAAGTCAAACATTCTTTAGACATCAATAATCTGCACGAAGGACAGCATCCCTATCCCCTCAAGGGAGGGGATTGTCTTGCTCTGCTCTGCACTGGGGTGGCCTCACCTTGAATACTGTGTGCAGTTTTGGTCTCTGCAATATAAGAAAGCTATTACGCTGTTAGAGAGTGTCCAAAGGAGGGCAACAGAGATGGTGAAGGGTCTGGAGGAGAAGTCTTATGAGGAGCAGCTGAGGACACTTGGTCTGTTCAGCCTGGAGAAAAGGAGACTGAAGGGAAACCTCATTGTAGTTACAACTTCCTCGTGAGAGGAAGAGGACGGGCAGGCACTGATCTATTCTCTGTGGTGACCAGTGACAGGACATGAAGCTGTGTCAGGAGAGGTTTAGATTGGATATTAGGAAGAGATTCTTCACCCAAAGGTAGCTGGGCACTGAAACAGGCTCCCCAGGGCACTAAGTCTGACAAAGTCTAAGAAGCTTTTGGACAACACTCTCAGGCACATGGTGTGACTCTCTGTGCAGGGCCAGAAGTTGGACTTGTGGGTCCCTTCCAATTCAGGACATTATGCGATTCTATGATAAACTCAAGTCAGGTGCTACTCAATCCCATAAAACCTACGACATATTTTGTTTATATTATTGTTCATTAGAAAGTGGTTCTTGGACTTTTTTTTTCCCTACACCATCATCATCAATGGTTGTCTTCAGCTATGAAGGAAGCTTCTAGCAAGCAAAAAGACTGAGCTCTACCTCTTAGCCTTTAGGAAAGCTTCAATACCTGAGTTTTTCTTTATGTTGTCTATAATGAATGAAGGATGGGTTTATCCCCCATATAAAAGACAACAATTAACGGGTGTTGATGTGAATTTGTAATGTTAAAGCATATAATGGCACAGAGGAAAAACCGCTTCTTTACAAGGAAAACTCAGTTGCCTTCTGGCCCTAGGTGATAGAAACTTTGCATTCACCCCTGGAGAGTTGCCTCCTAAATCATAATCTTACTTACCTCTTCTGATGGCCAGGGGAGGGAAATAAAAACAAACCAAAAGAAAAGAAAAAAAAAAAAAAAGGAAAAAATCCACAAAAACAGGTAGAGGTTTGAGTTTATTCTGGAGAAATTTCAATCCCCTCTAAAAAAGACTTTATTTTTATTTCCCTAAACATATGAAATAATATCTAGCAGGGCTCGACACATCTGTTCCTGCAGTTAATAAAGACCCCATTTAAGAAAGTTTTATTTTTCAAGGTTTATTAAACACAAAAATCAATTTTGAGCCTGATTCACATCTAAAATAACCTTTTAGAACTGTCAAAAGCAAACAAGCAAGCACAAAAAGAGCATTAAAGTCCACCATGGTATAAAAGGACTCAGAGAATTTCAAATTATTGGTATCCTCATTCTAGGGATCATGGCAAAAAAGTGGTTCTCTGAATCTGCAGAAAGATGGAAGCCTGAAGATGAAAGGTACATGTGAAACCAAAGTGTACAAGTAACTCTTTCCTATGACCCAGGATCCTCCTTGGACCAGAAAAGAAAAGTTTGTCTCCTATTACTTCTCAACAGTAAAGCTAGTCAGTGGCTGTTCACAGATTTGGCTCATTTAAATCCTGTCTAGTGGAGACAAAAAAGGACACTTTCAAGTCACTATTAAGAAGGAAATTTAATCTTTCACCAAATTCTATTAACAGAAGAATATATGTGCAGGAAAAGCACTGTTCATAATTCCAGTTATTCAAGATATCACACAGAGTTTCATAGGTGGAAAAAAAAAAATCATCAATTCTCAGTCTTACCCACACACATTCCTAGAACAACCTGTGACTTATATAAGCCACTAAATGTGAAGTCATTTGGTGCCAGCTGGTAAATGAACATCTTGATAATTGTTTGACTTGGGCAGGAAGGCATGGAAATCATGCTGCACAAAAATGCTCAAGTACGGTCCACTAACTTACTAGAGTATTAAAAGACTTTAGCAAAACAACTGAATAAGCAACCAAATCAGACTGCCTTATAAGAAAAACATAAAGGAAGAGGAATCAGAAATTGCTCTGTACTTATCAGACTGGGAGATAGTAGCAGATATTACACTGGCTTATACACAACATGGCCATTTTCTAAGCAAGTCAAATTCTTTTGCAATTAGGCTTGTGCAAACTAATAGACTCTAGATTTTGCAGAATTCATCACTGTAATGATTTAGAAACATCTGGACAATTTACCAATGCCTGTTTAATAGCTAGTCATCTATAACATAGGACTGTGTACTATGCTGGTCTTGAAACTGAATTGCTTTCTGTGATAAATATCAAGGTGATTTTTTTTTCTTCAGAAGAGTGGAGGGTTTGGCAATACGTTGAACATAGAAAGTTTTCAGACAACCTCAAAGATCACAAACAAGAAGAGATGACAAAAGGCAGACACTTGAATGCTTTTTTAAAAATCATGATTTTTCAGGAAAAACCATATTCTGGCAGAAGTCTGAGTAGCTCTCCAAACAAATATCCTCAATAGGGAAAAAATCTTCCATACTCAAACAGCAGACACTTCTACCCTCACAAATTCCATCTGAAGGAAGAAACAAGTGGAAAGAACTAATAAGCACAAAAGTATAATTTTACGGTAGATTTTTAACCACAATGTGCAGCTTTGCTGCTAGCAAAGCAGTATGTATAGTCTTTGGTTCCAATGGATTGCAATACAGGAAAGGACAGGCCTTGAGGGTCAAGAGACTTTTCAGGTACACAGCTCTTTCTCCCCTCAACTTCCAGAGAACTGTAGTAAAGTACTAGTAAGGCCCACAGCATATTTGTTTCTTCAGTTGCTGACAAATCTTTTCTGTAACTGGGGCACATTGGCTGAAGGGAGAACACAAAAGGAGGAAGTAAGCCAGCCATGTCATCATGTGAAATATCTTTCACTTGAATTTTTCTTAAACTCCTGATAAAAAGTGAAAGAGACTAAATTAAAAGTCTCATTAAAATTATGTTGTTGTCCCCAAAGGATATACATATATGTTTTGGAATTGTCACTCTTGCTATCCTTAGCAAAGTTCCAGTAATAAAGAAAATGAGATGAAAACCCAACAAGTTCTATCAGGCAAAGAGCCAGGACTGCAATTAAAGCAACCATCATGGGGATAAAAGTAATAGATTTTAATTGGTGTCCACGGGAGAAGGTCAGTCTCTTTGGAACAATGGGGTCTCTGGTGGTAATTGAGTGAATGCTCCTATGAGAGCTTGCAAATGTCAGAAACACACTTGAAACAGTAGCAACAAGAGAGGTTTGGTATCCTACAACACATGGAAGAGTTTTGCTGGTAGAGATATCACAGAAAGAGAACAGTGAAACGATTTAACAAGGAACATGACTTGGACAATAGTTCTCAGCTCCAAGGTTTGAAATGTCAGACATATTTTCAGTGTCAGAGAAATTTATTTATTTTCAAGATTAGAAAGGAATACTGCAGTGCACACTGGTGTTAGACACACAGGGGTCTGGGGCAGCAGATGATTTGTGAACCTTACCCGCTGCAATGACTGGATGAAGTTTCCTCTATTCCTCCACAGTACCCCAGTGCTACTCTTTTCCCAATCAGGCTTTGAATGATGTTTCCTGCTTTCTTTTCAGCAGTTTTTGATTGGGTTGTTTTGGTTTTGTGGGGTTTTTTTGTTTGTTTTGGGTTTTCTGCTTTTTTTTGGTTTTGTTGGGATTTTTTGTTTGTTTGTTTGGGTGGGGTTTTTTTTTTGTTTTGTTTTTTTGTTTTTTTTTTGTTTGTTTGTTTGGGTTTTTTTTGTTTTTTGTTTTTTGGTTTTTTTGTGAAAAGATTTATACTTTTTAGCAACACAAAGAAAGACCAAAAACTCGCACAGGTGGCAAGCAGTTTGGGATTTCCTCTCAGAAACAAATGGTACAAAAGGAGACCAGATCTTCCAGAATCACAGGAATTAGGACAAAAGATGCTTTTGTGGCTAGGATTTCAATCAAAATCCTGTGTTCAGTTTCTGTCTGCAGCTGTTTACTTTTTGACTTAGCAAAATTTACATTTGATCTCATTCATAAACTAAGACTGACAACATTTTTTCTCAAGTACCTTTTAACACAAAATCCATAAATGACCAAGAGTCTCAAGTAGTAGAAGCAGAGAAACTGTAACAGTGTCTTCCCCAGCTGATACTGTGGGGCTTTAGTTCATCTACAATTATTCCGGGAGCTGAAAAATGTTACATTAGGGAGGGCATATGGACGTGTTTGCATTTCTTCCTTAAGTGTCGAAAACTAAGCACAGACTACTGTCATCAGGTTTGCTATGTTATCACATCCATTATTTACCAATAGTAATAGTAAGCAATGGGAGACAAGTTGTGCATCAGAACCCAAAAGAACAGATGCTGTTCAAACATGGAGTGAAAAAAAAAAAACCCTCTCTACCTATAAATTCTTAACTTATAAATAAGACAGAAGAAAGTTGGTCCTGATGCAGAAGGATGACTCACAATAATATGATTTTATGTTCTCAGTCCTGCATAATGCCCAGAAACAGCTGCCATGCCTACTATTAAGCAATTACTTCTAATGGATTGTCTTCACCAGAAAGCTACATCCAGAGTACACAACATGCTCAAGAGTAGAGTTCACAGAAATTGTTGAATGCACGAGGAAGTAAAGAGAGTCCAGCAACCAGACCACATGCTCAAGGCTAAATCCTCTAAAACACATTCTGTTTGCAAAAAACAAAACTGCAAAATAATATTCAAACTCTATGCAATGTGCTGTGCAAAAGTGCACTAAGCCAGGGAAAGGGGATTTTATTTAACCATGGCTGATGAACACACACCTTCTGATTGATAACTGTGGTTTCATGGAGAACAAAACCCACTGCTTTCTGTCTGTAGCTTTGGTCTGTCTGTGTGTGGAAAAAAATATTGATACAAGCAGAGAAGCATCTCATCATTCAACAGGAGAGACAAAACCCTGAGAAATGTCTTCACATAGAGAATTTGGGGTGCAAGGACCAGATCACAGTTCCCCTCTAATTCTTATTTCCTCCAATGCACAAATTAGGACTGGAGACTGTGAAGAGATTTTACTTTTACACAGAGGCATATAGAGACCTAAACACATATGTGCGGTGGAGAATTCAGTGTTTTACTGCATTGAAACAGGGCAGACTTTTAGCAAAAATACAATCAGGAAAGTGATTAAGAATGTAATTTAAGTACCATTATTATGTTCCATTGTTTTCAGTAGAATTTATCTTGCCAAATCTCTAAATAATTTTAAAAGCAAACATTTCAAAACAAAATGGTTTTAGCTTTTCACCCCCCAAATATTGTTATTTTAACATCAATCTCCTCAAGACAGAAGAGCCTTAGATGACCCCAGCAGAAAAAAAATAAAACAGTGTTTTGAATAGGAATAAGAGCTTTCAATCAATATGAAACTTTTCTTTCTCTAAATAACAAAATCCATTATTCATAATATTCTATAGGCAATAGAAAACTTTGCAAATTTGATTCTTTCTTGTCAAATAATGCGTTAATTTAAATTCTTCATTTCTTTTGAAAGTATTTCACCACCTCCAGTTTTTTAACTGCACTGTCAGTTTAAGAAAAAGCAATAAAAGTGTGTTGGCTCACAAATTTACAGTAACAGTTGGCCACACTCAGAATTTACTATTAGGTATATTTCTCATCAAATCTTCTCATGCGTTTCTTTAGCAAACATACACAGAAACCCTGTGAAGGTACAAGTGTGCCCTGAACATTCCCCATGGTCTGATTACTCTCCCCCATCAAAGAAAAATGCTTAGGAAATAGGGTTTGATCCATTGGTATCAGAATACACAGCAAGAACTCCACTGATAGATCTTTATGAACATATTTTGGTCTACTGAGTTAACTTCATCCTTGCACACCACCCTTAGCAATGTCTCCAGTGATCGCCATCATCATTGCTCTGTTACCTCAACAGCTTGCTCTCCTTTGTTCTCAGTTATCGCTAAAACATTTACCTTTGCAGAAACATTGACCACAATTCAGTACTTCTGAACACGGCAGAAGGGATTCCTTCGCAGAAAAACTGAGTTTGTGCAAACCTGTGGGAGACCCGTGCCCATCTGAAAGCCACGGCGGGGTAAACAGCACAATTCTGTGTGTTCCCACCCACAGCCTCCCTATGCCATTACACAGAAAGCATTTTATTTTCTTCGTTCCCCAAGTTACATGCCCTTCCTAATATTTTAACTCCTTTTTTGCTTATTAATGAGGAAAAGGTGGAGAGAGGGGCATCAAAAGATGCAACAAAAAATATATGGATTACAGTGCCTTATTTTCAGTAAGTTTTGACCCTTGAATTTTCTGTTTTGTGTTAACTTTGACTCTTTTTTTCTTTTTTTCCTTTTCATTCTTCTGGCTCTGGAAAATCTCTGTTTCTGCAAAAGAAACCCAAGACTTTCATTTAGTAGCACTAAAAGGAAAAGGTCATTTATGGTTTTTTCATACCAGACACTGAATTATTCCCATTTTCTCCAAGAAGCTTGGCTGCTTCCTCAAGGCCCTCTTACTCTCAATATGATATATGAGTCATCACTTGTTGGTCTCTAATTCTCATGCTATTTGCATACAAGTCAAATTCCACATTTTCTTAGCAGTAGACAACTTTCTAATTACACCCATTAATCTTTGCCATCACTCCGCTCTCTCTGCATTTACTAGTGCTTATCAATCACAAGTTTCATAATCAAGAATATTTTTCTTGTTTATTTTCTTCACCTTTCTCTCCTTGTACTCCAAGTACAACTACACAGAAGGCAAAACATTCAGGCATCCTGTCATTTAGTCATTCATTTCTTTATAACAACATATCTAAACTACAGAAGGAGTGAGCAGTTGCAATCTGCTGGTAAACACACCCTACAGATTACACTATGCCAATTAACAGATACTACTTTAGTACACACCCAGCAAGGGATGGCTGAGCTCAGAGTTGCTGTGGTCAATATTCATACACTTGCTATTTTTTACATCATCATTTCCAATGCACAAGAAAACAGCGATAATGTGGTTATATCACAGTATCATGCTATTTTTCCATTTAAGGTGAACTTCTGAAGTTGTACAGTATGAAGACAATTTCCACATTTCATGACCAAAGAAGTATATTCTTACCACAACACAGCAATGGAAGTATATAAAAGTGAAATTTAGTTACGTATCTCAAAATTCAGAAGGTAACTGAAAGCACGTATTTTTAGTCCAACTTTATGGGACATGGAACAAACCAATTTTCAAGTTTGTTTGCTTGTGACTATTTTTCATAGGAAAAAAATATCAATATTATGGCAACTGGCTTTCTTCCTGGTTTAAAAAGCCTGTCTTACTTATGGAAATGCATGGAGCTACAAGTTTGACAATAAGACAGGTCTGCTCTGTAATTAGACACATTTTTGCACTACCATCAATCTCAGCTGCCTGTATTTGGTCTGCAACTAAAAACACATCGCTCCTCTGCTCTCTAAGCTGCTGGCATATATCCTCTCTTGCCAGAAGGGATTTCATCTGTTCCAGAATATTGGTAAATCATGGAGGAATTAAAAAGGGATAAAAAAATTGAAGGACATTCAACACAAGATTACCCTGCATAAATTTTAACTGTCCAGTTTGTAGAAAACAGGGGACAGAGTCAGAATGGAAAGAACATTTCTGAAACCCTCCTCAGCCTGGGTGAATCTTAGCTCTAAAGCTGAATTCCATGCCTTATACCTCCCTATCATTAGTTTCAACACTCAGTGTGCCCTTGGAGACTTCTGTGAGATACAATGGCATACTGCAGTGCTACTTTGAGTGGGAAAATGTCAAAACTGCCACTATTTTTGATAGGCTTACAGGAGCAGAAGTGGAAGAAATGGGCTTTGATTTCACTTCATATCCAAGAAGAGATATGGATGTAGAATAATGGCAAGGGCTTTGTGTGTAAATGGCCATTGTGAGAGCTGTCATATATAGCCATGAATCAGAAAGTTTGGTAGCAAATGGTGCCAGACACTTCAAAAGCAAAAATATTCACTTTGAAAGATGAGGCTCTGCCTTCACTTTGTTAACATGGACCAAATGCTAGTTAATTATTGGTTTCCCCATGAACTCAGTATGAAAGACTAACAATACAGTACAGCAGTCGCTTTACAGTCCCTCCAGTTTACATGTCTTTATTTACTTCAGAGAAACTACTGAACTGTAGTTCTGCTAGATCATACCCAAAAGACGCAAGGAACAATCCACCTTTCTAAAATAACAAAAAAGTTTGGCTTTATCTTTGTATATTAAATGGGATGCAGAAAAGACAGTCTTCTGAAATGGAAATCAAGTCCATACTTGTTTATCTGGTTCACAGGTAGAATTACACTTGAATCTAAAGCTATTACAAGCAAACATAAAAACTGTAATTGCACTAACCCAAGGACATCCCAAGATTATCAGATTTTCCAGTTACCACCACCAGAGGCTTGTAATAGCAGTCCACTTAATCCATCATTACTGCTGAACTGCAGAAAATTAAAGACTTCTTAATTGGCAGTGTGAGATGCCTCTCCTCCTGTGGGTAGTGAACTTTTTGCATGTGTATATTGTTATCAGGAGTCCACTGACTCACCCCTGCAGTCCAAGATAATTCTCTTGGAGGCTCAGGATTTCAACTCTTTTCTGATGAAGTGAAATTTCAAACTAAAACTGCTGAATGAAACAGAACTAGACCACCGTATTTAGAGAAAGGAGAGCAGTGAAGAAGGCCCCCCTATATGTTCTGCCACTGGAAGACCACTGGATTATGTGTAATACTATCTAACCCAAACTGCCTATTAGATCAGCAAAAACAGCAGATAAATTCCATACCACATGGTCTTGACTCCCTCTCTCCAAAATACTCTCACTGAAGTAAATGGGAGGCTATAAACAATCATTACTTGTGGTCGTAGCTTAGGGGACAAACAAATTTAGGGACTTCTTCATGTGCTATACAAGGTTTAACCCAAACAGAAGTTTTCATTTGATCAAATCTATGTTTTGATCTGCAAAATGCTGTACAAGGTGGTTCCTCTTCTTTGTATGAAAAGACTTTCATTAAACATCTGCTACAACACTAAAAAAACTCCCCAAAAAAACATTAAAAAAAATCAAAACAAAACAAAAATAAACTCCAACAAAAAGAAAACAAAAAAGTCAAACCAATAAAACCCCAAACAAAAAAACAAACAAAACCAAAAACCAAAACACAAAAACCCCACACACAACCACAAAATTGGAAACAATTCCAGCCATTGACATCTGTGAGACAATGACTTTTTGGTCTCTTATGACTGTCTCTTTGAAGGCTGCACTTACAGCCTGCAGCTAACAAGGACCTTTCCTTCCAAATGAAAAGAGGAGAGCAAGAAAATAATTGATTTTATCTCAGCAAGAGTGGACTGCAATTGCACATTGGGTTATTGGCAGGACTGATAGACTCAGGTTTCCCACTGTGCCTAATTTGCTAAGGACGCCACCCCTTGACCACCACAGGATCTGACTCAGCATACAGTGAGGCATGCTTAGAGCTCTGCTGAGCTCTAACCTCTCCAGTATAAACTGATAGTCTTCACACTACAATTTATAGAGGCCTACAAGGAGGACACCACTGGAAATAACTGTTTATCCTTGAGTGAAAAAATCAAGACCTGCCACCACATCAGAGTTCTGAAAGCTTCCATGGTGAGACAGGTCAGAGAGGCAATACTTAGAAGTGTTCCCAATCTGATTTTAACAACTGAGAGTAGCAGACTCCAGAGAAACAGCAATGTCGGGTGGAACTCTTTATGCCTACAGACATTTTCCCTGACTTTCAGAAGAGCAGGCGCAAAGCCAAGTGCAAAGCACACAGTTCTGGGTCTACCCTTCATACAAGTGGGCAGTTTATGTTCCAAAACCAGAACTTCCTTAAAGTAAACCAATTCATCTAATACCACAGGACAGAAAGCAGCACTCAATCACTATCATTTCAGCTTGTAAGTGTAAATCTTCTACTGTCTTGACTAACAGTAACATCTGCCAACTATTCTGTGCACCATCACCCCTCAATGCTATAAAGAACAGAAGGTTAGGCTGCTATTCCTTTTATTTCCTTTGATTTTATACACATTAATAGAAGTAAATTTGAAGTAGTTGGGACCTAGCCAGCATTGAAGCCCACACGATTATATTTACAATAAATATCTTCTATGTTGGAGCTACACACACAACAGGACAGTGCTTAACACACTGTGATAAAGGTGCTAAACTCAAGCACTAAGTATAAAGGAAGAGGAAGGCATCTGTAATCCATTCACCTTTAAAAGAGATGGGGGGAAAAACAGAGAGGACACTGTACTGCACAGCAATTAAAATCTGAACCATTGCAGGAATAAAGGGAAAAATCAAGGCAGGCCAGCAGAAAGGAAGAAAGAAAATAAAACAAACAAACACAAAAAAATCTGCCACAAATTCAAACCCACAGGAAATATCTGATGCACTAGTCCTATTAAAAGCATAAAAGTCACTGGCAGATACTATCATCCAGCATTTTATTAATTAAAGGGAGATACACAGATACAAGGGGCTTGAAAGTACAGAGAACGAATGGGCTGCACAAACTGGCTCTTTGCAAAGAACACAGTGTGCTTCCTACAAGGATACAGTGCCTAAATTAGGTAGCAGAAGCTTTTGAGTCAAAGAAAACCTCTAGTTAAATAAATTGTAGAGTCCCCACCATCACTTACTCACTTTTTATGCGTCTATGTCTATGATTTTCCATGAAATGGGTAAAAATAACCTATCTGAAAGGCTTTTACAAAGAAAGGCTGTAAAACTTAGTGCATACGAGTTTCCAGCAAAATGAATGACACACTTCTGTGAAAACAGATTTTAAAGATATCTACTTGGATTTCTATTTTAGTTTAGATTTTAGCACATTTATTGCACATTGGGGATTCTCTCTTCTCCAGACTTGTTGACAAATACTCAAACAGGCTCTGTGTCTTTGGCAAAATCCATGTGTTACACTTTTTCCCCCCTGATCTGTGCCATCAGACATGTGACCAGGTAGCACAGTAATTCAGTGAAAGGAGAGAATACTCAAAAACTGTTCCCACTTCTCATTGCCAGGGCTTACACTTTATACTTAGTCACTAATTTCTGTTATTTCCGTCAGAAAATACTGTAATTCAGAAAAATGCCAAGCAGCAGCAATAGGTCTTCAGTTGAAATTCTGAATAACATTGACTTTGTTCTTACTTCTGTTTTCAAAGCATCTTTTGCAACATGATATTGCCTGCAATGGCTGGTTAAAGGATTTAAATCTGTTCAATAAAGAGACAAGAATTTGGAAGTCAGAAGCTTTTAGAAATAAATGGGCAGTCATGGGCTGTGGAAAGCTTTGCAAATATTGGGTATTTATAGACACTTTTTTCTTCTAGATGTAGAAGAGCAAATAAATTATAACAAACAATATATTCAACAATTTTTCATTTGTTCTTTTCCAGAATATGAAAATAATCAGAAACTCATGAACAAATCTATCAATTATTTTAATAAATCCAATTACATGCATTCTACAGTTCACTAACTGCTGTTTTGCAAAGAACAGACAAGACGTACATAAATGATGCACTTGTTTATTTTCATTAGAACGAATCAGTCTTGTCTCAGCTAAGTTCAAAATTTACCTTCTGTTTCAATGGAACTATTCCTAAAAGTTAAACATGTGCTAAAAGAATTTTTTTTCCCCAAAATAAGGCAGCTTCAGCAAGTACAAGCTGACCCCACTTACGGATCACTGCTGTAGTGGGATCTCTTATACAATAACTTCAAGATAAAAATGCACCATTTCTTTTACACTACCAAAGATGCCTTTTCTCTCTGCTAAGGAATGCTTTGTGGAACAAAGCATATCAAAGGCCACAGGTGCAGTCAGAAAAATCACCACATATAACACTGTTAGTATTTGCAATATTAACTGCAGCAGTTATAAACCCTTTACATGAGGAGTATGAGTGTTATAAAATTCACACAGTTTAGAGGAGTTGAGTTCTACATTTTAAAACAATTTCTGCAGCTACCTACCCAGCCCACATTAGTGAAACAAGATGCAACTTTCAAAGTGACCGAAGTTTCTGAAAGTGTTATCAGAATTTTTGGGGAAGAGAGGGGATTGAGCCTTAGGGTCTATAGAACTTTGCTGAAAATGTTCTTGGTGGCAAAATTTGTAAATGCTTCCTTCAGCTTTTCATTCCACACCAACTAGAACAAAAAACACGAGGTTTAGTATTTTTGTTTTCACTGTAAAAGCATTTTTAGTGTGGGAACACAATGTAGCTCTACGCTCACTTCCCTGTGCCCTCCTAACCTCGGGGCACTAGCAAGGTGCCTAAAATGAAATGTTTATTGAAGGAATAGCCTGATGTTGTACAGAAGGAGACAGCATAATCTGGGCCTCCAAAAGTTCTCCCCACAAGCCTAATTCTGCTGCTGCTGAAATAAGTTTTGAAAAATTCAGTCTTAGACCACTACATAGGTTCTCTCAACCCAGGTGTTGCAGCTTTCCTCTGGCACTGTCCCGTATTGACTACAGGCCAACTTCAGTGCAGTACAGTGCCAGAACACACAATTCCACACTTCCACCTTTCCTTTCATCTATTTAGTTTTTGAGCTGAAAGGGATTCGTTTTCAGGCAAACCAGTCCTCGATCCAGCTCACCAGATGGCAACACAAACAAGGGTGGCAGTGCAAGGAAGGGAGTGGGAAGGTGCAGCCAGAGGTGACGAAGGCTTTTCAGAGCCAGCCTGTACTTCAGTTGGCTTAGCAAGTTTGCAAAACCCTTAGTTTTTTCTTAGGCTTCCCTGCAGCACAACAGCTAAAGGATCCTGCAGAATTTTCCTAGCTGAAACCCTCACCATCACTCACCAACAAACATAAGGCATGATTTTATATATATATATACACATATATATATATATATGTGGAGAGAGACAGCTACATAATCCTCCACACCAGAGTTTCTATTGTAGGAGACCACCTTTCAAACCTCAAAGCTAAAGGACATTTAAGTGATCTGGTAATTTCATTCTTTAGCTTCTAGAGGAGAGCTTCATATCTTCATCAGGGGTCAGATGCAGTGAGATGACATCTCTTCACTAATTTGCAGCCATTTAATCACAATTTAATCTGCTAAGCATTGTCCTCTCTGGTTAGGACAGCTCCCTTTTCCTTTCACAGTCTGTCTTAAAGAATTCATAATTGTTTCAATATAATGAGAACAGCATCACTGTGACCTCAGTTGCCCAAATATACAGCTTCCTCTAGAGAAGAGTCTTTACTATCATTTTCTGCCGATACAATTCAGTTTTCCCTGTAGGAACTCAAAGTATGTACAGGGGCTGAAAGCAAGGAATAGAAAACTACTCTAGCCATGTTCATATTCCCTCTGGAAATTGCACCCTCTGCATATGCACTGTAGTCTCTTAGCTGGTAAGTCAAGAGGACAACAGTGTCACCACTTCTGTTTGTTTAATCACATTTTCATTTTATTTGCATTCTTTTCTTTTTTTCCTGAACCAATATATGAGCAGATCTGAAATTAATTTGTGAGTAATTTAAGGATGATTTAAACTGCTTTTAGTTTCCACACCAAAACACCAGTAAGCAATGATTGCCTATCACACAACATATGTGAGAGTACAAGTTGTCATTATCATTACGAACTGTGCTTCGTCACTTGCTATTACCTCCAAATCACAAAAATTTTGTCAAAAATGTATCTCCAAGAAGGCATCCAGATGCCTTTTATTAATATGTCAGTGTTATAAATTCTTAGTAAATTGTTAGTCAGTAGGGTGTCTGGATGATTAAAACCTTCTGGGCTTTGGAAGGCATTTTCTCTGCAGGAATTTGTCAAATCCTGTTCAGCTCACTATTGGGAGCACTTAAAAGACAAATAATGTTACATAAAATCTGGTCACTGTAGATGCATTTCTGCCATTTTAATGAGTCTCTTGCTTTTAGACAAAAAAATCATCACCTTCCAGAAGGTAGGGAAACAATTAAATGCACAATACCTATTGCACCTATCCATTAAATAGCCATCTTTCCCTAAAGTATGTTCCCTAAAATATATTGTTATGTGGTAAAGGCAGTACAATTTGGTTTACATTTTGATAAAGCCACACATCATTTTTTTCAAGGCAAGACAGGCAGAAAGAGAGAGATTCCTGCCATTTAAATAGTAACACATATTGAAGAAATTGGAAGAGATCTCCAGGACAGAACTAGCACCATAAAGCGAAAATAATCCAACCATATTATCACCTACCTTACGTTTGTTTGTTGGGCAAACGTACAAGTAGCTCAAAATAGTCTTCAGACCAACTTTGTCATTCAGTTTCTCATACGTTGTCCCATAATCTGTTGACCTACAATTCAAAAGAGATTTTTATAAGTACAAACACTTAATCACAAAACCACAAGTCACTTGGCAGCTTTTCAATATAAGTCATGCTTTAAATAGTGAAATGGCTCTCTAGAGCTTTTTCAATGATTCATGTAGTATATAATGATACTTAATTATATACACATAGCATCATGCGAGTATTTAGAATTTGCATTTAAATTAGATTAGGAAAAATTAAACCAACATCTTCCCAAAGCATTTTAAAATAAACATGTACAATAAGAAACGCTGAATTCTGCATATAGAGGATTGCAAGGATTGTCAGAAATGCCAAATAGCAGACAGCAAGAGACTAAGGTTAGCAATTTATCGTACAGTCCAAGCTTAGACTAATTTTGTTAAGATGTCTTATTTCAGTGCATTCCAAAGTAGCTGCTCCAGCTGATTGTCCAGTGAAAACACAGTTTACTTTTCTGCAAAAATCATTGGTGTCCTTTTCAAAAACTAACTACATGAACTTTACACCTACAATTTATACGTAGTTTGTTTTGTTGTGGGGTTTTTTTCCCATCGACTACCAGAGAGCATGGACATGTGCTTTATTCTTCTTTTAAAAGCCTCTATTCAGCAGAGAAAATAAAATATTTCTGATATGAGGGTTGCCCATAAAGACACCAACTACATGTCTTGGGGAAGAATAAAAGAAGTAAACAAACAAGGCTGTGCAGAGTTCCCGTAACATCTGCTCTTAACATGACTGGAACCTGGATCAATCCTCAGCAGAGGTTTTGTTCATTATGCAGTTCATGCTTGGCTGAATTCTGACTTCGTATCCTGGGGACTTTGAGAATCAGTCCAAACCAGTACAGTTGGTATTTGTAAACTGCAGAAAACCAACATGTATCTGGGTAACAAAGGCATTTAAAAACATAACATATTCCTGTATCTCACCTATAAACAGGTCCATATAGAACTTCAAAAAGGTATTTAAGACAATAGTTTTGGGGGTTTTGGTGAGGTTTTGGGTTTATTTTTTAAGTATGGAGGGTGTTAAATTTCTGGATCAGATTCCACACCTACATTCCTACCACAGCTTCTGGGATTTCAGAATTTGCAATCACTACATGAATAAAACAAGAAAGCAGCAGCTTGGGGTTTCACCCACTAAAGATGAATTGCGCTAAAATGCAGATTTGCATTAAAATTGAGTCTTTCTATTCGGGAACTTTATGGAAACCTTTGCACGTATCTACCTGGTCATGTAACAACTGGCATATGATCTGCATCCATAGATTTCTCCTTTCCCTCCAAGAAACACATGCATTCGTGTGTGCATACATGACCTTTGGTGTTTAAAACATTAATGTCAAATTCTCACCTGCCAATTGATCTTTCCCTTTATAAGGTCATCTCTCACTGAGCTATTTCCTCAGTGGACTGAGAAGCAGGATATTGTTACAGTTATCACTGCTATGGAATATTTCAAGATGCTCCAGCATTGAGGTGAAGGGATCCACAGCAGGATGCTGAAACACAGCCTTGCCAAGGACCGCTGTTTCACTTTGTTCCCTCATCCCACCTCAGCACCCAGACTTCTCAGAAATCAGTATTTCTGTTGCTGTCTGCCTAAAACCCAAAACCTACCCTTTGTGAAGTTTGAGCTGACAAAGACATGTAAAGACTCTAAGGACTAAATCTGACCTGAAGAGTTAGGAAAATATTAATGAAATAATACAGCTTTTTCTTGTACCAGTGACAATGAATTCAAAATGGGATCTTTCAAAAGGGGATAGGAGCAAAGAAAATCTGAGACAAAAATCTTGCTTTGAAGTTGTTCAAAAAAAACCAGCCAGTACCCCTGCCACAGCACAGGCAAACATCCTATTGCAAATGGTAATCTTAGTCAGAATTGCCAGTCACTTCTTTCTTCAAATCTCTAGGCAATTATTTTGCATTAATAGCTTTATTTACAGGTAACACTATATACTGATGGAAGCGTGTGCTTCTGTCAACATCTATAAAAGAAACTGAAAGATTGGGAAGCTTAGAAAAACATCTTTTTTTTTTTTTTTTTTGCAGAGGAACAAATTCACAAGCAATCAAAGGAGCTACTATTAGATCAGAGCAATGGAACAAAAAACAAAAGAAAAAAATCAAATGGAACACTGCATACATGTGAAGCCTCTGTTGGGATCTAACTCAGGGGTATCACCAACCTGCATTCATCTTATTCCTATTGCATACATATGTATACAATCAGGCATTGATTAGCAGCCTAGATAATGAGCTTTTTGTTTGTCTTATGAAATGGGTGTATAAAGCAGCATGAGACTCCTAACCCATGAATGGGTTATGAGAGGTTTGATGACCAGGAAGCCAGCCTAACCTGGGAGTGCTGCAAAAGACAGATGGACCTCAGCGGGGTGTAAGCACTAATGACAGTGTAGGATCAACAAATTCAATCCCAGTCATCCGAAAGGGAACATCTAGTTACCGACCAACATTTCCCACATTTTGTGGAAGGCCGCTTCTCTGAAGTTCAGCAGAGACAACTCAGTTTTAGTCCATCTGTGTAACATGAGTGGAGCAAGCAAACACTTGTATAAATCATCAGAAAGACTAAACTCAGGACCTGTAGAATTGAAAACCCCAAAATTAAACTCTACCTGCTGAACCATCTGCTGCACAGCCACAGCTGCTGAAATAACTAGATGTAAATGAGTGAACAATAAGCTCTATTTTATTGTCTCTTGTCTAGACATGCATTTGCAACATTTCCCAGATTTGTTGGGGGGTGTGGGTGTGCATGTAGGGGAGACATGTTCAGATATGTGTTCAGAAATTGTGGATGTTACTGGAATGCAGATGAATAATAAAAGAATAATAGTCAGGAAAAAAGTATTTAGACTCAGTTCTGAGCTTCACACCTGTCCCACCATATTAGTTGCAGTTGCTTCCGTTAAATCCCAAATTTTACCTGCAGCTGTTTAAAATCTGACTCCCTATTTTTTTCAGTAAAGCAGAGTGATTTCTGCAAACACCCAAGAAGATAAAAAATTTCATTATTACTAGCTCATTTCACAATATAAAAAAATACTGAAATTGTGGGATTGAAGCTCTGACTTTCCCAGTAATAAACTAAAACAAAACTAGAAACATGCAGAGTAATTTATATTTTGCAAACTATTCACAGGGAAGTTGACATTTAAATAACTTCATTATTATTCATTGACAGGGCTTTTCCCTCTCCTCCCGTCAGGGTAAATGACATTTCTATTACGGTATTATAATAAACTCCTGCACATTTTAAATAAAGCCACTGAATTTCATTAGTCCACCTACTGTCATGAATATATCTCAATCCATTGCTACCAACATTTCACAATTATAATAGGCATCCTGAATCAACCAGTAACATGAACCCTATGGAAATTTTCTTATTTCTCAAGAAGCACAGACTGACATTCAGAGGACTGTCATTTTGAATATATAGATTAAATAAATTCCCTAGCAAGTTGCTGTTTACTCTCCTTTGTTAAAAATTTAAGGTTGCCTGTACCTATTTTACATAAGCTGCTGAGGACTTAAAGAATCAAACGATTGAGTGGTCAAGGTGGGTTTTTTTTTACAAGATCTTTCTGGAACACTCCATGAGGGAAATAAAAAAACAAACACCCACATTACTTGCAGACTTCAAGCTGTCTCATGTTTCCTGCCTATTAGAATACAGGTTTCTTCCCCGTTAACAGATTAAGTTCCTTGTTACAACACACATCATTAAGAAGCAATCACTTTAATTGGCACCATTTACTTTTTTTTTTTTTATTTCCTTTTCCCACCAATTATGCCCGGTTTTCACATATTAACTCGACTGCTTCCCCCACCTCCACCATAAGAACACTGTCTGTGCTTCATGTCCTTACCCTCTTTCCTCCACAGTTTAATTTGCTACTCTAACCGTGGTCCAAGTGGCCCTGGGAGGCAGGACCACAAGCACCTGCAATGTGGTCAGGGAGCTGCAGAGCAGGGCAGCCTGTCATGACCAGGAGCAGTGTAGAGAGATGGGCTCTAACCTGTTTCTCCTTCTGCCCATGAATTCACCCCTGGCAGAAATCAGGTATTTTAAGTAAGGAACAGCAATGACTATTAGATCATCTGTTCCAACCTCCCACATAACTAAGTTTGCCACCTGGTTTTCCTCCAAAGGGAATGGCCAGTTGAGCACAAAATTTGCCAGTTGCTATTGTATTAATCTCTACATGAGCAGATTTTTGGAAAGAAGCCTTTCAGATTCCAGAAGGCAGAACTGGGGAGCCACAGTCTGCACTTACAAAAGGCTTTCAGCTGCACAAGTTTTTAAATAAGGGAATAATTAAGACATTACAAATTATCTTTCATGCCTGAAAGTGAAAAATACTGGAGCTGGTAATTCTGGAGAGTATTTGTATTGCCATATGCAATGTTTTGTAAAATGTTTGTAATGTTTGCAATGTTTGTAAACTGTGCTGTAGAGTTGTTGACTTTTGTTGTTGGGGTTTTTTTATTTTGTTTGGGTTTTTTTCTGGGGATACTTCTAAGCTGAGGTGCTATTCCCTCATCACTGAAATTGAAACTCTTTACTTGGATTTCATAGCCAGCTACTAAATTTTTCCATTGATTTTTTTCCATACCACCATGTTTCACAAAAGCTAGTAATGTCAAAGTCTTCTTCAACAGCTAGCCATTTAGGTTCACAGGTTCTTCCTGTTAAGCCTTTCACAAGGCATTGATGAATATCACTTTTGGTCTGATGCCTGCTTTGATTTAACGTGCCTTCATGTGTAACCCTGGTATTTTTTCCAGAAAGTAATAGTGATCCTGATCTGAGTTTCTCTGTCAGGGTGAAACTTTTTTTTTAATCCCGTTCCTTTTTTTCATAGAAAGTTACTTTTGCTTTGCAACTTACCTTGCTTCACCTGGATACTTCTCATCACTTTCTAACTCATTGTATAGATAATTCTCTAGGGTTTTACCCATTTCTAATGGGATTTGTTTGCCTAGCTCATAGAGGCTGATACATCTTAAAAAGTTTTACAACTCCACACTGAAGAGCAATTACAAGATGTAAACACAGTGAATCCTGTGTCCTTGGACAGAATTCCCATGTAGCAGAGGCAGACCTTGCCCTCATTTGTACAGCTTTCTCTCCTGAGGTCCCACTGTGCATGGCCAGCATTCAGGTTATGTGTATGTGTGCTTTTGAAAACAGGACATGAAATTTTTATTTAAAACTCCTGTAGCCCACTAAGAAGCCCAGGCCTTTCTATACTGCACTGATTCATGTCCCTGACACTCACTGCTAAAGGCCTTCTGCAGTTTGGGACCAACCATATTGCATCTTTCAGCCTTCCCTCGACTCTTCTTCCTCAGTTTATTAACTAATTTGGCTGATATTTAGCTATAGTTTATTTGCTTTAAGCAGAGATCAGGCTAAAGTGAAGCTAGTTTAGAGAGGCACTTTTTTTTTTTTGCCTTTATAAGAGTTTGGTTCAAGAGGGCAGTGTTAAGTGGTCTGACATCAGTGACAAGCCAAACAGTTGGTTAGCGTTTCTTTAAATGTCTGTAACAACACCACACATGTCACAACATTAGAACACTCAAATTTATCCTGGCAGGTTGAAATTAACTTTTATAGACATCTCCAGGGTAAAGAAAAAAATAAAACATTTCAAAACTGGAGGGACTCATGTTTCACTCCCTAAGTGAACACTCATCTGATTACCTTTTTGTTCACGAGGCTCCCAGCAGGCTGGCAAACAGCACTGCTCCCATTCTAGGCAGGGGAAATGGAAGGAAAGACTAGAAAACTAATCCTACATTTGAAGGAAATCTGTGACAGAGCCAAATGCAAGTCCCCTCAGGCTCCACCATCTTCCCACTCTGTCCTGACAGCTTGAGTTTTCTGGATTCTTTTTTTGGTGTGTAAATAAGGATTGGAAAGAGCCTTGATATCAATGTCAAAAGGACAAAATACAAAATTAAATACAGTTTAAACAGACATTTCTCAAGACTCCATTTTGAAAATATTTTGCTTCCAGTTTGAGTTCTGACTGTAGATTTTACTAGAAATGAAGTTTTCAATTTTTATGAGTTGACTGAAATGTGTATTTTTTCCCCCTTATGGAAAGAATTTCCTTATCACAAAATAAAGTTTCCCACCTGCAAAAGCCACCAGAAAGAGAAGGAGTGGAAAATTGCAAAGAAACAATAGGAAACTATGGAATTGACATCACTCTGCATAATCAGGTAAAGTAATTCAATTTTCTTCTTTTCCTTTTTAATCAATATTTATTTGGAGTAATCTAAATGAACAGAAGTATACACACTCAAATTTCTTGTGCTTTTTGGCTTAATACAGTTCAGGGAATTATTGCCATAAATAATTTAAAGATGTGACAAGCAGGAGAAGCAGCTCATATTTTATCATCCAAACCCAAGCTTACATATTGCTTTGGATAATTATTCAAAATATTATCCCAATCAAATCAGAAAAAGGAAATAGGAGAGTGGAAGGGCCATGACGTTATCTATAGGTGACACAGAGAAGTTGATTGTTTCTCCTTCAAATAATGGTTGAAGAAAAATAAACTTAGCTAACTTGCCTTCCATGTTGTTTAAGCTGAGATTTAGTAACTCAGGTTAGCAACCTACGGAAGCAGAGAATACCTGTCCCTCTGGCTCTATCACATCCAAAATAAGGACCATCCATCCCTTTGCATGTATCTAGTAAAGGGCCTGCCAAAATCTGTAGCCAGATGGCTATGGCTCCATTTGCTTACACAAGCTGAAGGCACAGGTCACCATTTCTCAGCCATTCATACTCCTGTTATGATCTGGGGCTGCACTGAGCACACACACAGGTTTCAGTACACCCCAACCATTATAGCTTCAGCAAAGCTCACATTTTCACCCTACAATACATCTGTACCTTTCAACAGGCCAAGGAGAAGGAAAAACCTTTGCAAGTTGGAACGTTTTAGAACACCAGTAGTAGTTCAATCTGGCTTTGAATTCCTCTGTCAAGATTAACTACAATTTGGTTAATAGCCTCAGAAGCCATGGGATGATGGTGGGAATATTCCAAAAGGACATAAGGCAAGGCTATATGGGATAAAAGGACATCATGCAACGAGGCTGAGGTTATTTCTTACTCTTATCTCTGTCAGGTGAAAGGTGAAGGGAATGGTCAGTTATGACGAACAAGCAAGTGTTCCCAGTTGAACAAGACAAAAGAGTAAATCCACTCCTACCATAACGTACAGCATTACATAGCAACAAGACTTACAACTGTTGAATGCAAGGATAAGGAAAAGAAGAATTCTTCTAATAATCAGGGTAGCACATGATTTTTAGCTTGGATAGAGTTCATTTTTTCTTAGTACCTGGTACAGTGTTCTGCTATGGATTCAGTATGAGAATTATGTTGATAACACACTGATGTTTTAGTTGTTGCTATGTGGTGCTTACCCTTAACAAACTAGCCATGGGACAGCATAATTCAGACCAAACTTTCATGTGTATAAACTCAGAAGTGTTTTGTGCTTGCAAGATATCATCAAAGGATTTTTTAAATATCAGTTTCTGATCCCACTGCCTTTTTTAGCAGAAGTAACATTCCATTGTATTGTGGAGATAGGCTTTTTTACCTTCAGGCTTCAGAGACATTGCTGCATAAAGGTTGGATACCCAAAGAAAAGAGCAACGTCAAATATGTTAGCAGAAAAAAAGATCAAATATGAATTAGATGGGAATGATGCACTTTTCCCCTCCTCCTTTTTACTACTTCTCTAATTTTAGCTGTCTGTCCCATCTTGTCTGACCAATAATCCCTATTTTACTGCACAGTGCAATGGTTTCTTGTGTCAGCTGGCTAAGAACAGAGGATTCTGGAAGTTGATTAAATCCATATTCAGGTTCCCCACTTCTCTGCCTGCTGATCAGATCCCAGTCACTCTCTCACGTAAATCTGAAGTATTTACTATGGAGATGCACCACCATCAATATGGAACTGGACAGCTTCAGTGCTCAGTTTGCCCTGGCTTGGAAACAGCTGTTTCCAGGAAATCTGAAGGATCTTTGCTGTTAGAATGCAAGACATGAAGATTTTTCTTTCAAATGTATAATTCCCAAGTTCTTGTGTGAAAAATAACACACAAACTGGACTCTGTTCTGAAAGTGTTTCCAAGGAACTATTTTGCAGGAAGGGAATGTAAACCAGGGGCTTGCTGTGGATGATCCCATTTCAGGGGCCACAGATACATTCTGGAATCACCCTCTGCTGTGCTAAATGATCACTTGCACGATTAGCTCTTGGAAAGGTGATGGGGCCTGTAGGGCAGTGGCAAAACAGCTGTGGACTTAACACCTATTTAGTCTGGCTAAAAGACTTTGCAAGACTTGGCAGTTTCCACTGGGGACAAAGTAAAGTAGCAAGTGAAGGAACTGGACCTTTCATCTCCATTGCATGGCCAGTAGAGACTCTACAGAACTTTCTCCCTCGAACCTCCCTTTCGGCTTCATCAGGGTGTTGAAATACCCTGAACCACTGCAACTCACAATGCAGCCATTCCCATAGGCACAGCTAAACCCAGAGCTTAAGGTCATCAATGAAACAAATCTCAGCTTAGCTGTGATGGATATTAAAGTTGTTCTTCCACACATTTAAATTAAAAGCTGCCTTTTAAATTGGAGAACTGAGAATGGCTAATGATTCTTCTTGCCATATGTTTACAGGGGCATACTGACATCACCACACTCTTAATGCCAAATTCTTGCTCATAAATGTGGTTCTTTGAGTGTTGCTTCTTCCCATTTTCATCCCAGTCTGGTGTAAATCACACAAATAGCTAGGACTGTAGCCCAGTAATCATCACACTATTAACTTTCTAATTGATGGTAATGGCCAGAATAAATTTCAGGCACCCCAAGGGGTGGTTAATGGATTTTGTAGCTTCAGGGCAGAGCAACAGGAAGATTTTCCATTAATCAGCGAGATGAGACAACCATACATGTCCTGCACTCCTCTTCCCATCGAAACACCGAGGTCATTGCAGCTTTGTTAAAAAAAAAAAAAAAAAAAAAAAAAAAACCACCAAAACTCACATCAAGCTGGTTCATTTAGAAGGTCTGATACACTTGCTTAGCAGAGCTACCTTAGCATCCACAGTCACATCATACACCCAGAAAGCTGCTTTAGCCAATCTCCAATTAAGGGTAAGGAGCAGTTTTATTGTGTCATAAACACGTTGCAGGTCTTCTGCACGGTATGTTCTACAAGCCACAGAAAAGATTTTCTAGCTAGCATCATCCAAGAATTTGCAGCACAATATGCAATCTTCGTTCTATCCTGCCAGTGCAAATCAACTGCTAGAAAGCTTAAAAGATCCAGACAGCCCAAGACATTGTTTTCAAAATCACTGTCCAAGCCCCTTAGTTGTTATAATGGAGTAACTCCCATGGACCAGTAGTATTTTAAAACCAGCTAAAAATGTGCCTCATGCATTAATTCATATTAAAGTTAGTTGGAGGATGACATTCTCATCCCTTAGGCAATGCTAATAATTTTTTTTTCTTGTTTTAAAATACCATTATTCCCAAAATCTAGATGGAATAAGAATA
The DNA here is from genome assembly GCA_013400415.1 of Scytalopus superciliaris. Lineage (NCBI taxonomy): Eukaryota > Metazoa > Chordata > Aves > Passeriformes > Rhinocryptidae > Scytalopus > Scytalopus superciliaris. The sequence goes on along the minus strand of VXBX01007777.1, from coordinate 943,205 downwards.
CAGGGAAGGAAAGAAATTAAATTAAAAAAATAATAATTCAGAGTGTTTCATTTTACTTGTACCAGCAGTACCATTATACATTCAACTGAATATTTTATAACATAGTCTGGCTGTCATCCCACAGGAAAAACACTCCAATGAAACAAGGAGAATAATCAAAACGAAATACACTTTCGGTTTCAAATAATTCGAACATTTTCTGTCAAGATTTCATTTTTAAAATATTGCAGAAGATTTATCTGAATAATGTTGCATTTCCCAGCAGAAAATTGTTCCACTGAAAAGGTATTCAATTCATTCTCTGAGTCCATGCAGTGAACAGGCTAAGCTGTTAGCTCAACTGTTACCCTAATCTAGCTGTCAGCTCCACTGTTACCATGCCACAGAAGGAATTTGTTGTTTTGGACATAAAAGATGTGCTAGTGGATCACCGGACCCAAGAATCACTAATTAATGCTTTAAGGCAGGCAAATATAATGAGTGTTACTTTTTTTCTTTTTATAGCCACTTAACTGATGCAGCTCTACCATTTGTGTCAGCTTCAAATAATATACATCACCCAGAGCCACGTAGCTTTATTTTTTTTTCCTCTTGGTTGATAGAAGCATATTTATCACTATGTATCTCAAGGATCAGTGGGGTTATAAAGCTTGCTATTTATAGCTACTCTTGGGGTATCGAGCAAGTGACAGTAATTTGTTCCTCTGACATCTAACCTTAGGTCAACTCCAGTAGTAGAAGATGGATTTTTACAGGAGATGAAATGAAAGTACACAGCAGAAGATTAATACCGTTTCCCAGGCCTACAGAGGATGCATGCTCCCAATCACTGCAGAAAAAATGGTCGGGAGCATGTGCTGTGTGTTAAGAACAGAGCAAGTTGTGGTCAAGGTGAGGTGTTCAAAGAGTCTATTAGCAAACTGATACACTGGCATTTGTGCATAGAGGGATTGCAGGCTGATAGTCTAGAAATGAGCTCAGCTCCTCTGGTTCTTTGATTCTGAAAGTCATCTTTAAGTCAGGACCAGCTACAGATAAAATGGATTTGCTTTTATGTTACTAGTAAATGATAAAAGTAAGTTAAAGCTTGGCTGTAAGCTCTGTATTGGAAGCATCTTGCATAAAATCAAGTTACTATTTTGCCCTGCATTGCAGCAACATCTTGTATTAATTATATTTTCTGTTTGTGAGAAAATAAAGATTGCAGATTGAAACACCTTGAAAAGACTCCTTGATACTAAAATCCTTACTGATGGGCCATATTCATCCACTACTCAAAACTTACATTCAAGTCCCTTAAAAAACTGGCCAAAAGACTTATTTTTCCCCACTAGCCACCTGTTTTTAACTTACTTGGAATTAAAATTTTAAGGAAGGTCTTTCCAAATATGTGGGTATATAAAGACATAAATGACACAGTCTTGTCATTAAAATAATGCTACCAATAGAAACTCAGCCAAGTACCTGAGAATTCCTTCTGTCTTCTTATAACAGACCTGTCATCATTAGCCACCACCAATGCCCTGAAAAACTGTCTTCTAACATGCACAAAAAGTCAGCAAATTTCAGCTTTGTTGACCATATCTCACACTTCATCACAAAAGCCACATAAATCCCCAAACTGATGTGTATTTCCATAGCCTGACTCCAGAGTCCAGCACTTCCAGGCACACTACTGCTCTATGCTAACACAGTCATGAAGAGCTTATCTGGCTGTATTTATGGCTTATTATTTAGTGCCACATGGAAGCATTCAATGTTCCAAAACAGGTGGGAAAAGCCATGCTAATTTCACCTGTGTGGAAGCCAATTCTGGTAGAAGGAGAGTTATTAATTTTAAAGGCTTAAATTTGCATTTGGAATGACAAAGGTCACACAGTTACATAAAGATAATATCCTCAAGAAGGACCTTCATAAGTCCCTGGGCATTTGTCTTGAGATGCTTGCCAAGTCCTGTCCTTCTGTGTGATGGAAAGTCCCTGATAAATGACTGTAAGTGGAAGGTCTTCAATTTAGTTGTGATTTATTAGCACACAATTAGAACAGACACTTTAAGTAACAGTTGTTACAATAGCCAAACACTGGAGCTGTCATGCCGGATGGTGGGGGAAGGAAGGAGGTAAGAGCAGATGCAAGATTTTAAATGTGCAGTTCAGCTGGGTAGAAGATATTCATATATCACACGTAAGCCCCAAACCCCACTTTCAGCACCATCTACACACAAACACCTCTACCATCTGTCAGGTTGCCAGAAATTCGATAAATGTGTTGCTTAAAGGTGCAACAAAAGGTGAAGTAAGACCAGACAACTGTGACCAATTCTTCTAGGTCTACACAGATCAAAACCCTGCCACATATGCACTGAACCCCCCTTTTAAGTAGTTAAGAATTGGAGCACTGTAAATACACAAAAAAGTAGTCAGTGATTTTTCATTGCTTCAGAGTAAAGTTCCCTGTTCAGTCCATCTAATTTTTGGGTGAATAAGGCACCTTAACCTTTATATCATGTATGGGCTTTTTTTTCCATCTCCATCATCTTCCCCCTGTTTTAAAATTTATGGTTACCATTTAGGCTGATTTCAATTTCCATTAATAATACGTGCAACTGATGTACATTTAAGTGACTTTAATCATGTTGTAGTGACAGGTTTAGCTTAAAGCAGGGCTTCACTTAGAACTATCAAGTAAATTTCTCTTGAAAAGGTCAGTTTAACATTTAACAGGAGGACCCATTCCAGACAAATTAGAATTTGCTCCACTTGCTTCAAGTGCAAACACTTTTCAAGCTGGCTTCAAGAGAGGCACGCCAATCAAAAGAGAAAAGTGTCTGGTGCCCAGAGGAGAAGGTTCACTGATGCCTCCCCACATCCCCAGCCCAAAGGCTGCTCAGACACAGGGCAAAACTGAAATACTCCTGCCCCACTGTTCAAGGACTGGGTCTGGACTCGAGCCAGACCACGCCATAGAAAGTCGGGATGGCAGAGCTCAGGGAATTGAGGCAAGCCCCTGACAAGTCAGACTTCTCATGTCTAATTGCTGCAGCAACAGGAATGCAGTGGGAACAACCTTGTGTGCTACCGAGAGGGATTATTGTGCATGCATCCCGTGAGGATTTGTTACTGCTCCTGTGCCTGTCAGAGGCATTTTGGCTTTCCAGGACAGCAGCACAATAAGCAGAGGGGCAATACCTGTAATGCTGTCTCAGTAGCACTCTCAGCAGTAGCCCAATTCCACATGCCCTACAGCTGGTGACAGCTGGCATCATCACAAATAAAACACAAGAAATAAGCTGTAGCATTTGAATCCTTGAGCCAGTGCCTCCAGAGAACACTGTGACATGAGATCTTGTTCTTCCTCATTGCTGATGAGCCTTTCAGTGTTAACAGTGAAGGAGATTAAGACCTCCTGTTACTGTGTCACCCATACAAGAATGTAATGTGTTTTAGTAGATCTTTTTCACTGAAAATCAAGTTTTCCCTAAGAAGGTTCTCCATCAGGTGACAGTTTCTGGATAAAATCAAAGAATCCTCCAGGGACCTAACCAACCTTCCTAGCCAGCTGGCTGAATGACATCATTCATTTAGCAACAAGTTTTACAGTCTCTTTCACTATCATGTTTTACTACAGTTTTAGAAATGCAAAATTGCATATAAAACAGTAATTCTGTTTTTAAAGACAGCCACGTAAGTTCATCATGGTACAAATTTCCCCTGACAACTCCCAAGTTCTCCAGGAGTCCTGGAGAGGCCTCAAGGAGTATTTTTGACATCTCTGCTGTCACACTGCCTGAAACAATCTTCATTAGTTCACAGGTTTGTGCTTCTGCCTAGAAGGAGTGGTTAAAAAAAAACAAAACAAAAAACATCAAAAACCAACCAAACAAAACCCCCAAACAAACAAAAACAACAACAAAACCAGAAACAAACCCACACACAAACACGTTGAAAGTTCAGGGATAAAACTGAAATTTAATTCAGTCATCTGCAGGGTCACTTGGAAAAGCTTCAGACACATGTTTTCACTTTAGAACATGCCAAAACAAAACTTTTCAGAAAAGCTCCTGAATGGAATTTCCTGGCAGAATATCAGAAGGAGCAGTTCTTAGAAGATATCCACCTGAGATGTGAAAGGGCCAGGCTTTGCTGAAAAGAGAAGACAGCGCATAGCAAAGTAGTCAGCTAAAGTATTGATGCATTTGTAGCTATCTAAGCTATTAAAACAATAGCTGGGTCTGTTACTACAGCAACCACCAATACAGTGACATTAGTTTCAAGCAAATCTTCCCTTACAGCAAGGCAAACACTGAGATGCAGTCATTCTCAAATGATAAAAAACTTCAATTTAGGAGCCTCCTCCATCTGAAGAGAGCTCTCTCAGCCACTGTACTACTAATTATTGTGGGGTGATGTTCTCCTTCAACCCTTTGAACTCTGCTTGTGTATAGGGCAGAGAGAGATGTTTAATAATGCAACTACACTCATGATTATAGAGGAGAGTAATAGATCCACCAGCAATTTGACTAATCAAGCTGACAAAGTGACTGGGTTCAACAAAAAGGGAAGGACTTTCCCAGCAGCAGTTCATTAAAATAAAAATGAAATTCTGCACGTTTCCAATGTAACAAAAAGGATTTACTGGTCAATAAAAGGGAAGGTAAGGGAATAGCCTGAATAATCTCAAGCAAGATAGAGAATAAAAATCAGGTATAGGGTGCAGCTAAGATTGGACTGGCTCCTCTAGCTTCATCACAGAGGATCAGTAAACAGAACCTGCAAAGAAGCGGTTCTTCAAGGAAAGCCCTTGTACCTATAGAACCATTTTAGGTGGTTGTAAATGTAGTTGAAGACAACGGGTTTTCTTGTAGCAACAGAGACAACTATGACTCTGAGGGAGGACCATAACAAACCTCAGAAAGTAAGATAGGTTTTGTATGAGAAATATGTGGTTTCAAGAAAAAAGCAAAGCTACTTTGCAAATGGAAAGCTGACTCATCCACACACAGCACAGCAGTGGTCCCATAAAGTTATCAACACTGTGTGAGGTTGCTGAGAGTCAAGAAACTCAGCCTGAGTGGCAGTGTGAGAATAAATTAAAATGTGTCTTTCTGTAGCAATGTTTTATTTATGAGAGTAGAATAGAATTGTCAGAGAGAATAAACTAAAACTCCTGTGATTTTATTTATTCTTTAACTTCATGTTAAGACTTAATGGGAAAAATCCTGAAGTTATTAATGGTTTAAAAAACACATGTGTTTTATTGGATTCCTGAGGTGCTAACAGTTTTTATAAAGGACATTTCAACACGGTGCATAGGAGATGAGATAGATGTGGGGTTGGTCTGTAATAGTTTGTTCTGTCTTAGTTTATGATGTGTCTGCTGTAAAAACAGACTACTGGTATTTAAGAAAGAGACAGCTCCTGAAGAAAATGGAGGAAAGAGGCAACAACACAAGCTACCTCTTAAATGGCTCTTAAGGATCATTTGGGGACATGGACAGAATGAGGTAGAGGAAGGGCTTTGACCTAAGGGTGAAGGAGCAATTGTGTCTGCAGAAGTGTGTTACAATACGAACTAGTTCAAACCACCCAGAAAATCCCTCAGTAAGGCATCCCAGTGGGACAAACAATCCCAAACCCTGTAAATGATAGCCAGCAAAGAAGGGGGTAGAGTTCCAAGACTTGTTTTATGGTCACTGATGCAGGAGAGTAGAAGACATAATCTGAGGGTGAGAGACAAATTGCAAACTTCAAAATTCCTTGTGGCAACACTAGATTACTACCAAATTAAAAAAAAAAAAAATAAAAAATAAAAAAAATTC
>VXBX01007777.1:895384-927890 GCA_013400415.1 Scytalopus superciliaris | reverse complement strand
TTTTTTTTTTTTTAATGCTGAACAGTGTAATCATGTAAGCCAATGGCCAATATTTATCTGGTTTGTAGCAAAGCCAGTCTCAAGGTTCTCCTTGGCCTGACCAGAGCTCTGATCTGAACCTTAGCCTTTGGTATGACAAAGCATCTACATGCTCAGTTCATGGAGATATCCACCCCATTCTTATTCCCCTTCCATCCTAACCTGATTTGTCTTTGCAGCCAAGATACTTTAAGCAATTAAGAAAAAAGCTCTCAGGAATGAAGTGTGAAGAATCTGTGTTCTGCCTTTCCCATCTGTACCACAATTTGAGCTATTCAGTTCTCTCTTCACTGTGTGAAAACCCAGAAGAGGGGCTTTCTCCCATCACACAACTGCTGAGATTCTGAGCAACCACCCAATTCCAGCATCTCAGGCTTGAAGGAAAACCCAAAGAAAATTAATGGGAACTTACACATAGATGTCATGAAATACAGCAGAAGTACATTAGTAGAATGAACAAGACTCTTTCTGCATAAATTTTGCCTTGGAGGGAGATCGGATATCAGTCTCTATCTCTCCTCATCAAGTCATTTAATATGCAATACATGTGGTGTTTCGGAATTTCTACTACTTTTCAACTTAGCATCTCTCATAGACACACTATCTATCTAGGTTGCAAGATCACTGAAAAAGATATTTTATCTTCATACCCAACTATGCAGCACACACTAAAATGCATGCTAGGGAAATTCATGCAACTTCCTTACAGAAGAAACTCATTTGAGGGATAGAGGAAAATAATGGGTGAAAGAGAAAGGCTTTTTTACCTCCCACTGGCAAAGTGCTGTATCGCTTTAGAGTGCATTGCAATTGATGTTCATAATCAACAGGACACATCTTTCTCTACCACTTAATGCATCTCACCAGTAAAATGACTTGGTGCATAGCTGCCAGCCATGACAGAAAAGTTCCCAAATTCCCCCATGTCTCCTCCAAGCCTACATAAGGGGAAATCAAGTTGCAAATTAATTCCCTGCTTACCAGGAATCAAGTCTCCCTCATGTTGTCCTTGTCATACAAGCACAAACTTTCTCAGTGTTGAGTACACAGACGCCCTCAATGGTATATCCCAATGACAAGAGGCAAAATGAAACTTCCTTGCCCTAGGTGCTCCAGTGACCTGCACAGCATTCACTAATAATTCTGTGTGCACACACAGATCTGGAGTCTCACCCAGTAGCCATCAGCTTTCCTCAAGGAGTCTGTCCCTTCCTGATGAATAGCTCATGCATTGCTGTCCCACTTGACACACACACACCCCTCTGCAAACTCCATTGTACTCCAAGGCAGAGGAGCCACTGGCAGGAACACACCCAAAAGATGGCTTTGCTATCATCATTATTGAAGACACAAGCTGATTAATTGTGGGCTTTATTTCTCCCTTTCAGTTTTGCCCAACTATTATTTGGTAGGTTAGAGAAATCAGAGAGAAAAAAACAATGAAAAGAAGGATACTTCAAAGCTAGTCACTGTTTTGTGGTGTAAATGGTTGTCAGTTCACACTGCACAACAAACACCCCACTGATGTATGTTATACATTTGTACAGCACACCGTTTCCAGGTATGTCATTAAGTCCTTCAAGAGAGACCTAATGAACATACCTGGCTCTTTCTGGAGTAACAATAAACTTTGAATGTTTGCCTGGATAATTCCCAAGGTGGAGATGCAGAAATATTTAAGATCTGGATCCAAAGACCTTGAAGTCCTGATCTCAAGCTACTATCAGACACTCAACTGGAGGAACTTTTTGATAATGCAAGCTCAGCCCCAAAGACACTCCTTCCTTTTTGTGATTAGCAGCAGATAAATCCCTCTTAAGAGATACATACAATTTTACCCAGATGTACTAAAGGAAGAATGACTGCATAGATATGAAAGGAATGGAAGTATCAGAACATAAAGGGTGTTGTGCTTTCTGTTTATGAACTGATAACTACTGTGTTGTTTTCCCTTAGACATCAGCTCCAGTCTAGCTTGTCTCCAGTTACTACACATCCACAACAGACAGATGAACCCCCTGGACTGGAACCAGAGTTAGTTCTGTTATGCTTTACCAATATCATTTGTGCACACAGGTATGGTCTAGGAAACAGATATGTAAGTTCATCACCTAATTTACAAAACAGGAATGACAAACTGCATTTAAACACTGTATGTCTATAAAATTACATTAAAATGGTACATTTGTTATTTACAGTATATTGCCAATATATCTCAGCATTAATATTCATTATCTTGATTTACATGTTTCTTTCATGCAGAAAATGGATTTGGGTTCTTTCTGATTTACTTGATAACACTCCTACATTTCATGACTGGCTGCAACAGAGAACACATTTTTAATATGCTTAATAAATTTACATCATCATTAGTGCTGAATATTTTATCCACACAGACCAGGGAATAAACAGCACAGCAATCAAATTCACAACCAAATCTGATCCTTCAAAATATCAGGGTTTGATTCTTCAAGCTATGTCAAGGCAGAACTTACACGAGATTGATTAAATAAACCCATGATGTGCCCCAAAACGAAATGGTTTTACTGGCCCTTATTCTTCAGAGAACATAAAACTCTGGTAAAATCCTATAAAATTTAATTTCCCTGCTAAACTAGGATCTATTTAACCATCTGCTGTGTGTTGTTTCCTAGGTAGGTTTTTTTTTAGGTTTTTTGAGTGTGCTTTTTGTTTGATTGGCATGCAATTCCCTCTACCCATCCTCCAGCTTTATTGGAGCTGGTTTTGATAACAGGGAAAACATCCCAGGAGACTTTGGCAGCCAACTGGAAGAGTTGACTGTGCTAGAAGTTTTTATTACTGTTAATCACCAGGGTAAAATGAGCCCCCTCATGTAAAAAATTGATAGCTAGAGAAACTGTTAGGTCCCTAGGGTTTCTGATGGCTGAACAGCGTGTCCCATCACACAGGAGAAGGCTGTATTGAGCTCCACACCTAGTGCATAAAATTCATGTTCTAAGCCCGCTTCCAGTGCAAGCAGATCTCCCACTGTGATCAAACCACAAAAGATACTGCTTCCTACACAAATAGCTGAGTATGCAAACTCATTCTTCCCTTCCCCCAGATGCCCTCCAGCAGCCAGAGGTTGCTATGTTTGCAGGAGAGAAAATGAAAAAGGAATTAAACTAAAAGACACAAGGAAATGTCATTGTTACAATTTCACTAAATGCCCATAGGAGATAATGTAGTAGCATTTATCAAGCTCTGATATTCATTTAAGAAAAGTGACTTTAACTGTGCAACTGGAGCACCATATTTATAGATAAAAGCATTTCAAATAGTCCTTTTCAAGTTCCTTTTTCCCAGAAAACTGCTGGTTAAAATGTACTTAATGAGACTTTCCTTCCCCTCACTTTGTCAGTTCCTCTCATATGGATTTGCTTCTCCTACCTACTTCAGCTAAAAGACCCTAATCTGCTGTTGCAGAACACACTGTGTCACTAAGCCACACATTATGACCTTGCTAGTGCGGTTCAGCAGGTAGAAAATAAACATGAGTTGAGAACAGCTGAACTGCAAAACAGAAGTAAGGAACCAGCATAAAAGGTCCAGGAGAACAATGAATGTAATAGCAGATATATCCTGGAAATTCCCCTCAAAGGAAGTAAGCAAATACAGACAAACTTTTAAGTCTCCTGGTGCATTAACTCTCTAGTCCAGAGAAGAAAATCTCCACAAACACATCAACAATTCTGAACACAACAAGAGTGAGAGAGGCCATTCTTACCTAGCAAGGAGCCAGAAAACTGCAGGCTTCAAAGCACCTGTAGCATTTATAACCACAGGGCTGGGGTCAACTCACAGCTAAGATTTATCCAGCAACAGGATTCAGGTGAGAGAAAGACACTTAACAGAGATCATCTGGCTAATATCATAGAATATTTGGGTTGGAAGGGACATTAAAGATCATATAATTCCAACCCTCCTGTGCACCCCCTAGACCAGGTTGTTCAAAGACCCATCCAACCTCATCTTGAATACTTTCAGGGATGGGACATCCACAACTTCTGAGGTCAGCCTCTTCTGGTGTCTCACCACTCTCACACTAAAGAATTTCTTTCTAATATCTAACCTAAATCTACTCTCTTTCAGTTTAAAGTCATTCCCCCTCATTCTACCACACTGCAAGATTATGTTCAGATATGATCCTCTATGTACATCTACCTCCCTCCCTGAGGCTTCTATACCTAGAGCAACTGCAAGAGGAAAGAACACGTTTCTGTTGCTCCACTGCTCCTTTTCATTATCTAACATACTAATGCCAGCTCATATTCAACAACAAGTGTTGTCACCAAACAGTCCCATACACAATGGTGATTAGGGGACTACCCAACATATAGACACAACACAGTGGTACTTAGACCTTACTATTGAGCACCTTGGTCTACCTTAACCCAGTATCTTGCCTCCAGCAGTGGCCTGAGAGCAGGACAGTGAATTCTTTACTTCATTAAGTTATCCCATATACCGAGATGCAGAGATTCTCCGAGGGTTCTGATCCTTGTCTGGATTACATACCCAATTTCCCTTTTTCAAAGGACAGAGTTGCAGGATAATGTGCAGCACTGGTGTTGGAAGGAGCAGATGAGTAAACAGATGGAGGAGTTAAAACAGTAGGTCAAGGTTAAACAAAAAGGATGCATAAAAGCTAGAAAAAGATCCATTCTAAGCTGTCCAGGAGGGGAAAGAAAAATTGCAACTATTAACAACCCCTGCTTTACATATGGAAAATTAAATCTAGATCTATACGAGGCATACGGATTTTTCGGCATCCTTGAGATTTCTCATATGTGCTGCAGCTTCCTTACTGCAGAAACCAGGAGTGATGAAGGACAGATTGGAAGGGATAAGCACTCCTGAACCAGGGAGCTCAGAATTCAGGTACAGTGTTTGAGTGTCAAGAGTATCACCAATAACTTTCAGAACTAACACAGCAATAGATCACAATTTAGAATGCTCTCATAACTAAGCAAACCGCTACATCTTCCTACTTTCTGAATGAGAACAAAAGTTTAATTACTGTGATTTTTATATGAAGTTCCATGAAATTACTCATTCCTGACCAAATACAGAGCAAGAAGAAGGTAAAGAGGTGAATGGCAACACACTCATGGCTTGTCAGCCTCTCAAGGCCCTGAAAGTGTCCTGCACGCACATCTTTCCAGAGCATCATTTTTACACAAACAGAAAAAGATATAGTCCTCCCCACAGCTGTCTGCAGCTCATGGATACCATACACACTGTTCTGACATTTTTATTTATTTGAAATGCAAGCTTATCTTACTCCTGTGGTAAAAAACATCTTCTCCTAACTCTCACAGCTTAATCCTCTTTGTGATCTGAGAGATATCTACGAGAGGAAGAAAAATAAATCCAATACACTCAGTTAATTGCTCAGTGACATATAATCTTTCCTCCTCCATTTTCTTCCTCTTCTATAAAAAGCATAACAAAAAGTAAATAAACAGCTCTTTACTAAAACTGTGTAAAAAAATCTGCTGAGAGGATAACAGTGTAATTAAAGTCAGGCACAGCCTGATGCAAAATTTCCTTTATCATGTAAAGAGGCAGCAGCTCACTTGCCATCCAAAGCTCAGTGAGCACAGAGCCTTAACACTCTAGAAGATTATATAGATTCTCCCCATCTCTTTGTGCTTACTGTATTTCATGTCTTCATGTCTGCCACCAGTGGTCTTTTAATTCATCAGTAGTTCTAGAAGGATGATCTCTATCCGTTAGTGTTGCAGCCAACTGTAGTTAAACTGGCTGAAAAATTACAAAGAAATGTCATCCTAGCAGGTAGTAGTGTGTTTATAAAGACGACAGATTCATATCCTGTAGGCAATGGCATAGTTGGGTTATAGGTGGTTACAGTCCCATCAGTCATAAAAGTGTTTAAATCACCCAACTACACTTTCAAATGACAGATGTGCTTATAACCAGCTATCACATAAATGACTCATGTCTGTGACATGCTTCTCAACAGCCTCTCATCATTCATCAGCCTTTTGAGAATGCACTCAGCACGGGAGGCAAGAGTGGTATTTCTTTGTCATGTATTCAAGACAGACTCCTCTTCAACTGTGGGTACCTGCAGAACTACCCTTCTCCTCTAGCCTTCAGAAACAGAACTCCTCATATCAGAAAGCAAACCAGACATAAGATCACGTTTTCTTCCATTCCCCAGAATCAAACCTAGGGGCATGAAATAAATTGCAAGATATGTTTCACCACTTCTCTCAAACCTATTTGCTCCTATCCTTTTCAAACAAGAAGGGAGATTTAAATTAATATGTCACTTAAGCAGCCAGGAGGAGCAACAGCTAATAACCTCTGTCAGGTACATTGGGTAATAAGATATGCCCATCTTGCCATTTCTTTCCATCACACCAAGAACAGAGAAGCTGTCTTGGGATCTTCATAGGCATATTTATTAGTGACCTGAAGGCATGCCTGCATGGTGAACAGGGATCTAACAGTAGAGCCAGACTCAGCACAGAGCACAGTGTGACCTCCTAAAGCTTGTGTAAGGCAGCAGGATTGAGGAAAATACAAGGAAGTGCACTGGCAGCTTCCAGGGCAGACATGAGTACTGAAGAGCCAATCGAAAGTAATGGAGCACTGCAAGGACAAGTGGGTTTATTCTGGTTCTCCTTCAACATTTCCCAGTCCAAAGCATTTGCCCAGGGATTCTGAATGGTTGGCCATACAACTGTAATCAAGTTCTGACAAGTGACATATGCCAAATGAAACCGATGGGTTCAAAGTAAGACATGGCATTTCCCAAACAATTTATGGAATTCCTTGCTCTAAGAATTTATGGAATTGCTTTCTCTTGCTCACAGGTACTGAAAATTTTAACATGCTCCGAAAGATATTGAGAAAGTTAGCTCATGGAACATTAATCCCCCAGAATATATTAAAATATACATAAACATACATATTTTAAAAATTATTCAGATCCTGATACACCTTACCCTTAAGGCTGATAAGGAAGAACCCTAAACTTAAAGTCTGAGAATGAATGCTGGGAGAATACTAGGAGGAAATGTCAGATATGATAATCATTTTCATATAGTCTTTCTTAGACTAGTTTTTCATAATAGGCTTCTACGCTAGAGGAAACAATCAGGCTATTTTCATGTTGTTAATCATGTTCTGACATCAGGACTGTCTGAGATCAGGAATAGTGCTCTGCACTCACTAGCTCTAGGAATGCTACATTGCTAAGGCCCCAGCTGTCTCCTACATCCTCCAGTGACATCGCCACAGTCCTTACTCTTTTAATCAAGTCAGAATTTTATGCCATTGTGCAATGCTCCACAGAAACCAGTTCTGAAAGAGATGACAGTATAAGATCAATTTTGTGCCCATATTTATACACCCCAACAGGAAGTATGTATGTTTTTGACTCTGATATGGCTGCCCTATTTTCAGTCAGAAAACAGTATCTTAACACAATCCTGCACTGCATCACATAAGCAGATCTTCAGCACTGTCAGCAGTGGGGAAGGAGGTGTCTTCCCATACTGCTGAAATGCCATATCTTCCTCAATGATAATGAAACAGAGAGGAGTATTTCTCATGGTGAAATGACTAAAGGTAGTAAAAGGGGGAAAAAAAAGTATTTTTCACATTTATGAATATCCTTTTTTAAAACCATTGAGAAACTAAACAGCCTAACATAACCAAAGCCACATTCCTGAGACCCTTTATGTGTGCACACACCACAGTAAAGACAAAGGAGTAGAAAGTCACAGCAGCAAGATATAAGAATGGATGAAAAAATATTTATTCAACTCTAAAATACTAATAGTTTCGAGTGTTCCTGTTGCTGTTCAGAACAAATCCAATAAGTTCTGTGCTTCTTTAGGTTTTAGTTTTTCTTCATGCCAGTGGGTAAGGCAATAGTCTGAGTTCAGAATATAGTTCATGTCAAATCCTTCTGTCATTCTCTTAAAACGTGCTCAGTTCCTTGAGCAAAAAGGTTATTTGTTCTACTTCTGCACCAAAATTCTTCCTTGGTAAAGAAAACCTCTTTCCTATACAAGTTTATCAAAACAAGATCATTCTAACCAGAAGTTTCAGTTTCAAATAGCCAAAGTTTTCTTCTATTCACATCCACCAGTGACCTGCATACGAAACCCCTAAAACTTCCCACCAAAGTTTCACAGACGAAACCAAGAGAAAACCTCCCTTTCATCTGTTACAGATCATGAAAGTAGCACAAGGGACATAGAAAGTAAACCCCTCTTAGATTCTTTTCTCAGAGAAGTAAAAACAGCCATCATCTGCTTGCATTGAATCCAAGTAACAGCCTTAAGAAATCGTCCATGGCCCAGCAGTTTCCTTTGGTTCACAGAGCGCATGATATGCTTTGAAATCATGAAAGTATTGAAACATTCCCTATAAATGAGTCTAGCAGTCAAGTGGAAATCAATTATCTAGTACTAATCCCATCAGTTCTAATCAACAGACATTGAATACTCACTCACAGGTATTTTCCCCATCAGTAGCACTGGCTTTTCATAAGGATCATTTGAGCACACAGACGCGAGATCCTTCATTCTAAACAAGGACTTTAGGCCGTTGAATTCTCCCAGAAATTAACCAATTGGCTGATTTCAATCTGAATAAGGCAGGGAAGGGGAAATCAAATGACAGCATATCCATGAAGTACCTTATCTAGTTGAAACAAGACAGACTTCAGCCCCTTTGTCCTTGAGCATGAAAGAAGTGAGAGAGACAGTTTCCCTACAAACCTTCCAGCACATTTAAAGAAATCCAATTAAATTCAATAAAAGAATTGTATCAGGCTCTTCCTATTTAAGTAAGGTGGTAATTATTAACTCAATTTATCTCCATACCTCCAAAGAGAGCTCTCTGTGATGCTTCCCAGGTTGTAGTCATACAGCTTTGTCAGAATTAGAATCACCTGAAGGCAAAAGAAGAAATCATGATTAGTCTCAAACAATTACAATCTCACAGAACTGAAATGACCCCAGGGAGGGCTTAGAATCTTTTAATGGGTGCTTAAAATAATTGAATGCATTGTTAAAAGCATTTGCCTAAACTGACATAGAATTTGCAGAGATGTATGTTGAGCCAATTGGACCTTTTCTCGTTCAGCAACTCTGCATATTACCACCAATAGGTTCTTCCCTCAAACCCAGGAGGCAGTGGGAAGGAGCTGAGATGCTAGACATAAAGTTTCTGGATACAAGATGAGATCTTGAATGCAGTAGAAATAGGGAATATTTTCCACTCTGTTTCACAGACTCTGAAGCTGCTGATTTATTTTTTTTTCACAGAGCATGTGTAAAGCCTCCATTCTTGTTTTTTAAGACCTGGCTAGATAAAGTCATGGCTGACCTGATTTGCACGTGGTATAATCCTGTTTGGAGTAAGAGGTTGAACTAGGGACCTCCAAATATCTCTAATAACCATTTTTTTTCTATGACTTCAGTGAAAAGTTTTAGATTTATTCAGAATGAAAGTGTTTCCAAGTTTAGGACTTTTATTAGCTCTTTTGATAAACAGCCTTTCCCTCCTGCCAAAACAGGCACTTCTAGAATAAAATTATCTTACCAGGGGGAGGAAAGCAATTTTAGCAAAAAGAATTCTGAGCAAAACACTTCAGCCTGCTCTTCTGTTAATGTCTTCAAAAAATAATTTCTAACTTTCAAGATGATGGGCTCCTTCAACAAGACCTACATTTGGGACAAACTACCAGACCATTACTATTGCTACTAATTTATTTTGCATGTCTCCCTGTGAGGTTGCTTTATATCTTATCCTTCTCCCTACCCCATTAAAACTGCAGTAAATTAGAGTCCCAACACTTATCTGACAAAACCTCTGATCTATATACCTCTTATTATATTCAGCCTGGGTTCCTAAGAAATCAGGGACGCAGATACACATCCCTCTGCTCCCTTGATAAAATTGCCAACTCTGACCCATTTGGCAGAGCAGCAAAGGACTGCAGGAAATTCAGTGCCTATCAGCCCAGTGTAAGCTGGCACCAGCCTGGCAGAGGAACCACCACATGGCTGCTTGCACCAGGGGAGGAACAGACCTCACCACTGCCTTTTCCAAAGCCAAAAGCCCTTCTACTTCTTATGCACCGGTAGCCCTGAAACAGCCACAATGGGAATTGTCTCTTTCCGATATGCTCAGCATGTGAGTTGGCAGAAAAAGCTGATATGGGAGCTGAGGGTGTAAGTGCCATAGGGGAAGGTTTAGGGGACAGAGGGCACACATCTGACAGGCATCTGTTTCTACAGCACAACTCTTAAATCTCTCCTAGCACGGAGAAAGGCTGCCCAAAGCACTTCCTATCTGCACAAACACACATCACGTCTGGCTCATGGGGGAATTCACACAACAGCCACAATTCCCCTCTGCTCCCCAAAGCACCCTGACATGGACACCCCCTCCACTCCCCAAAACCCACTGCTGCCTGAGAGGTGCTTTCCTCTCTCCTGGCAGGTCCCTCTTTGAAGAAGCAGCCAAGGTGGGAAGCGCCAGCCGCCTGCCAAGGCATCAGATGGCGGAGCTGTGGCAGGCACATATGGCTCACCAAGGCTCGCACCAATTAGGGCTTTGCAAGTGCTAAATTTCAATCTCCACCCTCCCAGGAATGCTTATCAATGACAGCAGGGCAGCTGTCTGCTCCAGATTATAGAACCATGCCACTGCCATCCTTCACAGCACCCTCGAACAGGTCTGTAAATCCCCTCCTTAGCAAATAAATAAAAATCATGGAGGGAGACAAAAAAGGGGGTGGGGTGTGTGCTTAATGCCTTTCTGAATAACAACTATCCCAATGAAAGGTAGCAGTGAATTCCACGAAGTTCAGTGCCAGCCTGCTCACAGACACATGTGGCAGTTGAACATACCCTCAGCTTCGAGCCTCCCTTGGACCTGCAAAGCAGCTGGACAGTTGCTTATATGTCTTTCCAGTCTTTTTTTCTTTTGTCCCTCTCCTGCTCTGCTTCCCAGAGGTACCAGAGATGTAAATGACTAAAAAATGTTTCCCCTAATTAATATTCTGACAGCTGGTAGTTGTAGAAGCAGACATGAAGGTAGCAGGCACAGAAATTGGGAAGAATAAACAGGGAACACTGTGATTTTCTCCCTCTTCTTTGCTACTGGCTGATGTAATCTTGGTGAGGATCATACAAGAGTCAAGAAACAGTTTCCCCATCTCTAAAATCCAAGAATTAGAATCAGTCTAATTTTATGAAATACATAATTAGCAGTGCATAATTACTCATGCTAAATAGACTGAGAATTATTTTTCATAAAATACTCAGATTTTTACTTTTTCCCAACTGAGGAAACTTTACAAATCTCAAAACAACCATAAAAGAAAACTCCACTGAGAATTTTAATCTCATCACTTGGGGGTGGGGGGGAATTGCAATAGACATCCCAAAAAGAATAAGAAAAAATTAAAAGTGCCAATATGAGAAATAAAAAATATTTCTCTTCCAGAGAGTTAAAATGTCTCTTTTGTTCTTTTTTCTTCCTCCAGAAATGTCAGTAAAACCCACAAAATCTTATAGTTCTGCAGTTCTCTTGGAATTGTTAGGGGAAACAAGCCAGCTGCATTCCATCATAATTATTTTTGATATAGCTCTAACAATTCTTCTGCAGAGGCATCCCTAGACCCATTCAAATATGCATATCAATTGCTGAGTAGCTATGTCAAGAACACTAAGTAATACTGCTATAACCTGACTTATTAGTAAATTTGGGGTAAATTCTTAACATTTGACATTTCCAAGCTAATAAATGTATTTCACACCATGCTGTGGTGTACACATACGCTGGTTTGTGGATTAACTCTCTAGATATCTGCACTTGGTGCAGATACCATATTTCAAAAAACACTTAAGAGCTCTTCTATTAGAAGCTTTTTAAATTTGGATAATCTTTATCAACTCCTAAATGTCTTAAGATTATCCTTAATTTCAGCAGTTTCCTTGTATCATTTATTGTGGTTCAAATACCAGTAACAGATCTGCTCAAACATACCTGTAACAAAAACAAATCATTGTGCAGAAAATTAGTTATTTCTGCCCTAGAGGTCAGTATTCTCTTTTCTCCTCGGTTAAAATACTTGAATAAGCTACACAAGGCCATGGTTTTGGATATATTTACTTTTTCAAAAACCATTTTTCTCCTTTGTTGTTCTCATTTCTTTGTTATTTAGCCTGCAAAGGTTAGTTCTTGTTTAAGACTGTTTCTTTCTCTTTAACTTCCCTGCCCTCTGTGGCTGTCACTATGTAGTACTGAGGAACCTAATGAACAGAGACATGCATATTATGTTGTTCTAAATGTCAGAATAGGGGCTGTGAAGACGCACAGTAATGAAATGAAAAACATCGTCTAGCCTTTTATTTCTTGCTTTGTTTCTTTTTTCTGGGACCATGTGTTTTTCTCCCTTCTTTACCACTTACCAATCAATGCAAGATAACAAGAGCAAGAAGCAAAAAACAAGCAAACTAGAAATACAATGAAAAGCAGCTGAAAATTCAGTCTTACCCTAGCTCTTCTGTGAATACAGATAACCCTTCCTATTGCATAGAAATACAAACCTTCAGAAAGTTTGTTATTCATTAGGATCAGCAGTTGAAGTGGATTATTCTGTCTGCTATGGGTTTACCACAACCCCAGTGAATGCACCTACAAAGAGATATAGCACTAAAAATGTTTTTAGTTACTCATACAAAGCAGAAAAGCCCTAGCAGGCAAGAAATGGACAGAAGCTTTGGTGGATTAGCACACCAGCCTGGGAAAAGAGACTGTCAAAAGAGGTGCTTAAACCTGGCTCCCCCAATTCCCAAAGGAAACCAGTTCCCAGTGGCTATTCTAGGAAGGACAGGGTATTTGCACTTCAGACACCATCATGTTTTATTTCAAACAAAAACAGCATTTTCAAAGAAAACACACTTTGTTAATCACTCCTGATCTGTGATTTCTTTTTAAGACTTGGGATGTGAGGACCCACCTATAGATTTCAAAACAGAAATCAGTGCTGGGCAGAAGAGACTGCTCTGTGAACTTGCCAGTTTAGGCACTAGGAGGGTCTTTGCTATCACATGAGAAATTACAGGGTAAACATAGCTAAATTTTACCCAGAACTACCTTGGCTCATGATCAACAGATCCATGCTATCTCACCATATCCTTCCTTGCACTTCTGACCCAGGTTTAGAACCGGCTTTAATCTTTCTCTTGACCGTTCTCAACTCCTCTGCAAACACATCTAGAAAGGCTCCCTCAGGGTCTCAGAGAGAGTCTGTCCTTTAGTGCAGCACTAGTTCCAAAGGATTACATTTAAACTGACTTATCTACCTTGGCAAAAAATATTTCATCTGATCAAACAGTGCTGAACTAACAGGCCAGGAAGGTAATGAACGAAAGTCTGCACACTGCTGCTGATCAGGTTCATAACATATTGGGAAGCAAGCGACAGGCTGCACTCTGTGTAACTCATCTGCTGCTAATGATGTGTGTCCAGAAAGCAAGCCAGACCGCACTGCCACAGCTACACAGAAACTGGGACCTGAGATAACTAATAGCACACTATTCAGGGATCTGTAACACTCCATAGTACTCACTGACAATTGCAAATTTACCCCGGGAATGCTACATGGGCACTGCATTAACAGATGGCCGTCCTTACACAAGCTCAACTAAACAAGGATGTGGACTGCAACAATCACTGTGTGCCAGGTTTGATCACAGTTACTAAAAACTCACTATACAAAGTGGCCTCTAATAATCCAACTCAGTTTCATTTACACCAACAGCTCATCTTGAATGTATTTTATCAGTTGCATTCTCACCACCACCCCCAAGTCCTCTCTGCAAATGCTTTCCACTTCACCCAGAACAACAAGTTATTAAATTCATGCCAACTTCCACAACTCTGTAGTGACACACATTTTTCAAACAGAATACCACAATCAAATTTCTAAAGGTGTTCACTACAACTTCCTGGGCTCTGAATTTTATCGTGCTACCTCTAGACTGACCAAAAACTGTGCCAGAAAGATTCACACAATTCAAGTGCTGATTTCAAAATCACAACAGGCCTTTGTTTATGAAGACAAAACCTGCACCTCTACTTTAATGTCTTCAGGCTTTCATGCTTTGCATGTATGTCTGCCATGTGTTTCAGTCAAGACTACAGCTGTCTTGGGATAAGCCACAGCACTAAACACCATGTAGTCATTAGTTCACTTTCCTGAATTGCACACCACAAGATCTCAGCACTAGTTGTGAACAGGCTGCTCTTCAACATTGCATTGAAATAATTTTAAATGGTATATTTGATAAAATAATTCTAATACCTGACTTCTAACCACTTACAGCAGCTTTCTGAATCAGTTTCTTGTGAGGGTTATTAATGCGGTGATCAGACATCCCTTTTGACCACTGAAATCCCAGGGAAAAAGGAAAACAAAAAAGAAAAGGAGCATGCAACACATCCAGAGCTTCTGGGACTCAACATACCACATGTGCAGTTTGGTTGCTCTGTTGTTATAAGCTGAAAAGGTTTAGTTATAGGGACTGTCTCACATAAGCACAGGCAGTCTTCAATATAACTATTCTGCTAATAAATGAATGCATATAGCTATGTAAAAAACTGTAGATTTAATGGCATAACTACATTTAAAAGACTCTCCTGATGAAACTGTCACACTGCCTTCTAATTGGGAAGATAGAAACAAATATCCAGGCACAATCAAGACAGTTTAAGTACATCTCAATGTGCAGTGATCCATGAATCCCTTATTAAACTCTAGAGATCCTTTCCATCGCCTACTTAGCAGGAACATAAGTCAATAACAAAGGAGCACTAAATTAAGTTTTCACAAGCTTGCTGGTCTGCTAAAATTGAGCAGGAAACTAAAGGACTTGAAGCTTTCTTATGCATTATGTGTCAATAAACCATATTTCTTGGGCTGTTGTGTTCAAGAGTATGCACATTCAAAGACTGGAAATAATTGGGCACCTATCTGTTCCCATCCTCATTGCTACCTTCCCAGTACCACACAGAAGTTCGGGACTGTAAAAAAGGCAGAACACAACCAGAACACAGGAATATTCTCAATGAACTGTTTGGTGAGACAGCTGTACAAGAGGAAATGTTTTCAAATAAATTCACAAATAACCCTGAATAGTTTATGACTGAGAATTTTACAGGCTGCTCATGAATAAAAAAAGACAAACTTGAGAGAACTGATTATTTGGGGCAAATTACTTATACAAACCTTGTTCTTTGTAATTTTTTTTAGCAATTTTATACCACTCAGCAGGCATCAGGGTCTCTACCAACTATGCAAGTAAGAAGAACTATGGAGTCATGAAGACTTGTGATTTGCTTTCCACCTGGCCTGCAGATCCACAGGCACACAATGATAGAGAAGGACAACCATACAGTTAAACAGTTAAACTACCAACTCCCCATTTCAACAGTCTTTATGAAAAAATACCTTCATTTTTCTGCATCCTTCAATGAACAGAAAAAGAGGTCCAACACCACACACTAATCCCCTCAGAAGCGATAGCAGAAGTTTAGAGAGAAAATCGTGCATGTAGAGGGTGACATTTCCCCTTAATAACTTCCAGTAGTCAGCAGATTACACTCTTCCCAATTCAAAAAGTATTGCAACTATTGTGCCTAATAATAAAAGGATCAGAGAGAGCAATCAAGGATGATCAAAGATGTGGAATGACCTTTTTTTTTAGTGAAAAATTACTTCAACTCTCAATGCAAGAAAGAGACAAAGGAGATATGAAAGACATCTGTAAAGTCAAAAGTCTCCTGAATTAATTATTCACTAGTTTTCAGCACACAGGACCTAGGACAGCAAGCAAAACTGGGAGGTTCAAAATATTATGTATATATGAGAAGTTCCTTCCCACTGAAAACTTACTATCAGCTCAAAGGGAGACAGAAGTTCAGGGAAAAAATGTGCATTGAGGTAAACTAAATAAAAATGTATCTAGCAATGTTTGTGCAGGTTTTCCCAGGTATGCAATTTTAGCCACTTTTGGAGAGAGAGTATGGCCAGTTCTTTTGTTCTTAGAGTTACCACAGGTAGCTTTTGCACTCATGAACTTATATAAATCTGTTTATAATTATTCCTGGTTTTGGCATCTATAGAAACCACTTCTAGGCAAGAATTTCAATGTTTGCCAAACACATATACTAGTATTTTCTTTCTTAATCTTGTATAATTCCATCAGTAGAGCATGATGTATGGCAGTGTCTGTAATACTCAGCTTACAGGGGTCCCTGGCACGGTGACAACTTTTAGGGGAGACAGCAACATGAATACAGGAAAAATGTGGCATCTCTCTCCCTCAAATCTTTTAAAGATAGTCCAAATCTTCATGCTTGTCATCAGGATGAAATATAAATTTGTCACAGTCTAAAAAGTATTTAAAATGCTACCACCACTAAATCGGAAAGAAGGAAACTCTGTTTCTGTAATTGCTAAAGCCCAAAGGTCAAGACACTGAGTTACTGCTTCTCATGGCTCCAAAAGCGACTCAAGCCTAGGCCAGCCACATTCCAGAAAAACACCTTGGCCGCTGGCATGCTGATTAACTTATAAAGTAGAATTAATTCCCTGCTTTGAATCCTTTTTTTCTGCATTGAAATCCCCTTTCACAAATTCCGCTTTCATTCAGTAAGAATCTGTTTCATGGAAATATTTCTGAGCAGCTCCAAACATGATTAATGAGCTAAACCAAAAAAAAACAAACACAAACCCAATATATTAAAAGGAGTAAAAGGAAAATCCAGGGAGTAAATTACTGTAGAAAAAAAAAGGCAGATACTCAAGTTCCAAAGTAAATGTAATAATAGATTTCCTTCCAGTGGCAGAATTAGGCAGCAAAGAGGGGAAGGAGGACAAAAACAAGGGAAAAGACTGCCTGTCATCTTGAAATGTTTTAATATGAAGGCAAATAATTATGAAAGAGACAAGGTTTCATTTCAGAAGACAAAAGCTGGTATAGAGAGAATCGATTACACACTATAATTGCATTGATGCTTAAAAGCCATTAGCATGAGAGCCCTGTGCATGCTTCAAGAGGGAAATGTAGTCTTCTGTTTATTCATTTCACTGAATACTCACATAGGCCTTTAGGGGATTATTTCAGAACTAAGACCAGAGGAGGGCAAATCCCTAAAACTACTTGGAAAGAAATTTCTTCTCTTATGCCCTATTATATTCGCTGTCAATCAGCAGCTCTTTCTTAAACATACAGTTACTGACAGTGATTTGGAGTGGACACCCAGAAAGGGTGGAAGGGTCAAGTGGAGAAAAAGCACTTAGCTGGTCTGTGCCTGGCCTGCTCCTGGGCTCACTATTGAAACAGTCAGAGGCATTCTGGAGGCTCTGGGCTTTGCCAGGGGACAAAGATTTTTAAGTGCTGAGATGCCATTTCTGAAGGAAATTTGGAAGGTCAGCATATCTACAAGTAGAAACTCGCTTTTGAGGAGTTTCTCAGACACCTGATCTTATGTGCAAACTAGGACTGCGGCATAGCCACCGGCAGCTAAAAGACAGCAGCATACAACACTCAGAAAAAGATGGAGTATGCAATAAAAGACTTTATGAAAACATGCCAGTCAGCCATTAGGATCCAACTTTGCAAGCTCTATTTATGTTGGTGCCTTTCTGGTTAAGACCCAGAAGTTCCTGAAGGATTTAGAAATATCCATGAACTCCAAACACAGTTTTTCCCAGACTAGTAATTCAAGCCTCTCCTGGAACATATTTTACCCAACTTTATCTGAAGAAAGAACGCAGAGGAAAAATATCAGAAAAGGCAACGAAGGTAAGAAAGACTGAAGAGACTTTCCTTGGGAAAGAAACCATGTCCTGGGGCAAGAGTGGGAGTGGGGGGATACACACTACAAAAAACATGGGATTCATAGGGTATATACAATACCCAGATTGTTTACCCCGGAGCTCACTACAGAATGTAAAAGTGAAAAATTAGCATGCAATGAATAATTTATTAAGCGCCCTACTATTGTTTAAACAAATCACTTTCATGACAGCAATGTGTATTCAAGCAATAAATCACTGTTTAGCACTCTGTCACAAGCAAAAGATAATACTTGACAGTATAATTGAGTGATGTTGCATGGCCACAAGGCAACTACAACAGAGATAAGGATGATGTCCTTTAATAACAGACTGCCACTGCCTCACTCCAGGGAAGAAATTAGGTCTTTAAAGTAAAAGTTTTATCGTGGGACAGAAGGGGTAGTTAAACTTAAGACCATAAGTACCTTTTATCTTTAGGCCCCAGAATGCCCTGAAAACATTAATTGATCATTCTTAACAAGAGCTCTGTGTTGTAAGTACACACATCAATCATGCAGAGTTCGAGAGTTTGCCATGGAAGGCAAGGTGGGAATACTTACTCTGATAACTCCTAGGCCTTCCCTTGTGAAATCATTCTTCCCTGTCCTCTAGCAGATGGAGAGATGGGCTTCATAAGGTCCCAACCTGCTCTACCATTGAATCCCAGCTTCCACCCTGTTTAGCTCTAAGAGGGCATGAGTCAAAGATTTCTCTTCTCCTTCCCGTAATTCTACTGTCTTTTTGAATCCACACAGATGGGAACATATACTTTTTTGCCTGATCTTCAGTCAGTGATGAAAAACACCACCCAAACAGACACAAGGTATGTTTCCCAGAAACTGAGAGAACAAACAAGACAATTTGTATTCTGCAGTCTTTTTCTACATGGTGTTGAGGACATCTATTCTTCCAAACACCTGTTCATCCAAAACCACTCTCTAACATTCCCTGTGCATCTTACACTAATGACAAAATGCATCACTCCAGTGACCAGCTTGGTGGGTCTCATCTTATGGCAACTACTCCTAACAGAGTTAAATTAGAAACTAATTTCACTCAGTCTTAAGATTCATAAAGTGCTTATGAGGTCTCTGGCTGTCAACATTAATTTGAGTACTTGTTACTCCTCAACAGCACTAAGAAGAGAAGATGAAAATCAAGTCCTGGTGTTCTCAACTTCTCCCAAATCAGCAGAAACCTCAAGACCAAATTCAGCACAACACTTAGTTTGTGTGTTGATCACATGAACACCACCACAAAGCAAGAATTTAATGCACTTGGTTTGCCAGGAACAAATAAGAGAAAACACCCATTCAAGTTGTACTCACTAGTCGCCACAGGCAAGGAAGTAGGAATTAGAGTAACAGGAATTTCCAGTGTCTCAGAATATTCACCACTTGCTCTTGAAAGAAACAGGGCACCAGGTAAGGATAACTAACCTTAACTAACTGGATGTCTTTACTACTGAAAATCAGATCACTCAAACTCTAGAGGAGTGAGCCCAGTCTCAGACACATTTCAGCCATCACCTAGTATGTTTTGTCATCTGAGTATATGCCTGATTATACAAGAAAAGTTCTTCATTTCTCTGCATTCTTCCACTCACTCCAGCTGCAACAAAATATGCCAGCAGCAGTTATTTGTATTAAGCTGGAAGGCATCTTGAGACCAATTGCAATGCAAAGGTCATATTTTCCAAGCTGTTTATAGACAGTAATTTGTAAGTTTGTAATGTCACATGTTGTCAATAATTCAAGGTGGGAAATTTGAACAGTTAATAGGTTATCAATTCTTCACTTTCCCATCTTATATCTTTCTCCCCAAAGAGTTGTTAAATGATGCTTCATCTGAGCATATTCCTTGAACCTAGACTCAAAGGTTTCATTTGTTTATGGAAAGAAACTTAGGATGGCAAGATGTAAGTAATCCCTTAACAGGTACCCAGGGATCATAACAGACATAAAGTGCACATTTCAAATTTGGGATATAAATTGCTGTTAAAGGTCTATTCTCACTGGAGCTTTATATTCTATAGAACATGTTGATGCTGTCAGAAAGAAAACTGTTGCATTTTAACAAAGAGAAGAGGACTTAATCAGAAACAACTTGTTAAACAAAGTGATATATATACAAAGTAAGATCCTTCCCCCAGTTCTTTTGGGGGACAGAAACAAACAAACCAAACACACACAAAAAATCCTGTAACTAAAACATTATTGTTTCTTTTTCTCTTCCCACTACCCCATCCAATATACAGCCACCAGTCAAAGATTAAAAAGCTCCCCATGGGTGTCATCAACTTTGACAGCCAACCAGGGCAGGACTAGTAACAAGCACAACCATCAATACAACAGTATAAAGTTCCCATCTTGAAAAGCTGCACCCATCTGTTGCTGCATTCCCACCTAGGATCCCTCTGAAACTTGTTCTGACAAAGCAACACTTCGGGAAACTGAGAACATCTGCTGACCTGGAGCACTGATGAAAAATTCCTCAAGAAGCAGATCTCACAAGCCTTAAAATGGAGCTGCATGATCATAATCCCACAGAAAGACTGGAATTGTGGCTATTATGTCAAAGTAATGCAAGTGTCCCTGGTCAAGGCTCATAGTCCATCATCTAAGAAACCTGAAATTGGTATTGTGATGGGAAGATACATCCACATGATCAAGGAAACTTCCTCCAGACAAAATGGTTAGATTATTCTCATTCTCCTGCTCTTGCTTAGAGCACAGCCACATACATACAGAAAAAAATCCCAAAAACTTTAGCGTGAAGTGGGACTGAAAGGAAAACAGAACTAGGCAGGACACATAACCTGTTACTGAGTCTCCAGTCAAAAGATGAACGTAGCCAGTTCTCAAGTTACCTGCAGCAGCTGCAGACTCACCACTGACTGAAGCACAAACCAGCTGTTTGTAAAGAACTGCAACCTCCACGTATAAAGACCCAATATTTACCTCCAAGGGCTCAAAACCCATCCAGCTCACATTCCCATGCCTTCAGAAGGAGTCCAACAGAAATTAGTTATTCCATCTTATAATCAGCAATACTATTTATAACTAACATATGAGACATATTTATGCTAAATATCTTTATAGATTTTATTAGGCCTGAGATACTTTTAGAAGCACTGTGGCCAAAATGACAGTTCCCTCAAGTTCAAAAAACAAAAAATTAAAATATATCAAGGCTTTTATAGAAATCCCTCATTGCTCTCTACATCTTTCCTTCCTCTTCAAACTTCAGTCTTATATTTCTCTTCCTATAGTTTTTAATTATGTTAGGTGCCTCCTAGTTATAAAATAAAGACACATGTCTATCTGCTTCAGTGGTTTCATCTCTTAAAGTTAATGGGCAGGACAGTAACTTAGCACCTCACATCTCCTCTTTCCCCTGGCACATATTTTATCAAGAAGCTACCTCAAAAGGAGGGGAAAGTCAAGGCATATTACAAGCCAACACACAAAAATCTTATTAACCCACTAGGATGCATGACTAAGATCCCATTATCTGAAGGATAACAAAACTGAGCTGCCTTCTGCCTACATGCTCAAGGCTTTGGCAGAAAGCGTAGGAGAGGCACAGCAGTCCCAAGTGACTGATGACCTTCATCTTCATTTCTCCTCCTTTTCCTCCTCACTCAGTGTCTCACGGGGGAGATATTCTCATTTTTCTTTATATAAACTACTTAAGTTTAAGGTTTTCATGTGGTCTTTTGGGACTGAAAAAGCAAAGGTAGTTCCTGACTTCCTCTCTTGGCAAAGACAAAACAAAGACAAAAGGGCTACAGGGGGGAAGCCCTTTACCAGAACCGCAACACTGAAATCACTGACCATTTTTTATAACATCCAAGCAGTGTTGGACTGTTGCACCTGGATGCAACAGTCATCCAGATGTAATAATGATGATTAAAATCATCCTGTGGAATCAGATGTCCTTTAGACTTCAGACATTATAAGAAACAGCTCTGATTTGTTCACTCCCTCTAAGGAGAGTATCTTTGATGACTAAAAAAAACCCCAAAAAGTGTAAGCTCCCTTGTCTGTCTCCTTCAAACTCTCTTAGCTATGCTTAGGCCAACCCCCCAGCTCTTACACTAAACAAAAGCATACCAACACATGGGTGCAAGGAGGATTTTCTTATTGCGTATAATCTTAAACCCTGAACTAACCCACACAGCCCAGTCTCCCTGATTGTTTTGCCATATACCCCTTATGTATTGACTGTCATTCCAGAATTCCTATAACTCGAAAAAAAAAATCCTATTAGTGCTTCCCAACAAAATTAACCACCCTGACTGAAGTGTGTAGCATAGAAAAATGGCCCATTCCTCTGAACAGACTGCAGAGAACTGTATTGTTTCATCAACTGTACCAATTCAACAGTGAAAGCTGGAGGAAACATATTTTGAGTACTTCTCAGAAATTCAAACTCTAATAAAAATATTTTAAGCTGAAAACTTAGTGGTTTCAGGATTTCTGGGTATTCTTCCACAGCATGCCAACATTACATAAATAACATCCTACAAATACAAAAGTATTGATTACCAAACTGTATGGGCAAGAATCATCCCTTAAAGTCTGGCTAACCTGGGAGCACTAGAGCACTGGTTTAGAGATTTAACTTCAGAAACACTCAACAGCTTAAAAATTATTTCTCTGCTCTCAGGTATTCCTTTCCTACAAAAGAAACAGTTTCTGAGTGCACACCTGCAGCCAAATAAGCATCTCTCCCACTTAAACATTTCTGATTTTTCTGCGCTTTTCACAACTTCTAGTTCACTGACCCTTTCACTCAGCAGGGGATCTGAATTTTGTCCCAAAGTTGGACATTGCTTCCATACCTCTCTCACCTGCAAGCCATTACCTCCCATAAATGCTAGGGAAATAGCATGGATTCATTAATCTTAGCAGAGAATCCTCCTGAACTATTTCTAACAGAAACTTTCAGCCCCATCTACTGAAATTGTCTTACACTTACAGTCAGTCATTTGTCAAGAGAGGTATGAAATGAAGCTTTATATTCCATCCCCTTTGACTTATGTTTTACATTTGACACGTGTGCCTCCAAGGAAGCACAATTTTTCCCACTATCTCTTCTGCTTGCTCAACACCTGTCCTCAAGGAGAATGATATTTCCCTATTTCTGCCCTTAAGATACACGAGCAACTGAATAAATAGGCCTTACGTAAGAAAAACATTCTCATCATGTCACCCATCACCTTTATCCTCAGATGCTTGTTCCATACAGATCACTAAAGACAGCAGAATATTAGCCTTTACCTTTGGCATGCCATTAATAAAGTAGCTCAGTGCTGTACCATAAGCACCACGAGCAGTGTATATTCCCCAAAGAGATCAAACATGTAGGAAACAAACTGGTATCCCTCTAGGTGTTTTAAGTGGAGCACCAATCATTTCCACCAGTTTGGGATACCATTCAGGGAAGACAGGACATTCTGAGAAATTCCTACACCTGGGACAGTGCACTCAGAGGACCAGATCTTTAGCCAGCAGAAAACAGCAGAACATCATGAATTATTTCCTCCAACTTCCTTCACTGAAAGATTTGCCTCACTAGGAAAAACACACAGCTGTGAAAATGCAAATTAAAAGCTACATGAGCAAGGGCTACAGCTCTTGCCCCCGCTGCACTAATCTCAGGAGCCCCCAAAAAAGGGTTTATAAGCTGCAAGAAGCTTAGCTCTCCAAGGGCTTTCCCTTATTCTTTTTCTACTGCAGAGAAAGTTTCATGCATACATTTGAAGGCTAACCCCCAAAACTGAAACAGAGAAAGAAATTCTGTTAGTACTGAACTTAGTAAAATGAAATTTGTCAGGAAAACCAATGAAAGTTACTTCCAAATTTGTAAAGGACAACACTGATGCTATTTGCACCATGCTAACAAAAACCACACCTGACAGTGGAGGGTGACTGGGGAAGCAACACTACATTACCCTTCACTGTGAAAAAGCTCCCTCAGTTTTATCACCGATCTTGCAATACCTGCTCTACTAAAGATGTATCTGACACTGCAGGAGGGGTTTATGTGTAATTTTATGAAATAACAAAAACTTGCTTTCCCATTAGTGTTAAAAATTTAGAAACTATGACTAAAAAGAAGAATCTCATGAAGCTGAGACACCTTTCACCTGGAAAGAGTCTCATGAATCTGTAAACTGTCAATGTGACTTTTTTTTTTTTTCCAATAGTGAAGATGTAATACCAAGACACAGCATTACCAGGCAGTGGCTTCTCCTTTTTCTGGGGTAAATTACAGCCAGCGTGAAAAAGTATCAGCACTACAGATTTAGTTGTGACAACCCAAAACTAAATTCAGTTCTAAGAATGAGCTTCCTATAATTTTAAAAGGGTTTATCACCATACAAATGCATCTAAAGATTAAAGACTACTCAGCTGAAACCTACTGACATGTCATTAAACCAGTAAAATCTTTCCCTAAAAACTGTCTTATCCTTTTTAAGCCAGTTTCTTCTTCAATAGAAAAAAGAATGTTAAGCATTTTAGAAGATGATTAAAGCAAAAACCAGACTGAAAAAAAAAAGAAACATGTCATATTGTTTCTCAAAGAAAGAACTCTGGTCCTTTAGCTTTAATTTCCTTCACAGAGAAAATATGTTATTTACTGTTATCTCCATGTTAAATTTCTAGCAGAGTTTGAAAAGGGGCCGCAAATATCAACACAAAATGAACAGAACATTTTGCTGGAGAAGAAACAAATGAAGAGGCAGCAACTCTGGCTCACTACTACTGATCTCACTAAAAAAAGGCAGACAACCTGGAGTCAGAGACAGATCCAAAGAGTTTTTTATTATTTGTTTCCTCAGAGTTTTTCCTATTCCTTCCTTTGTCTATATGCAGAGCAAAGCAATTGCTCATGTCAAACCTGTACAATGACAGGAAACTCTATCCTGGCAGAGAGCAAGGCACAAAGTGAATGCAATCCTTGCCATTAGCAGCACAAAGCACAGCCCAGCTGGAAGCAGCAGTGCTGGGAACACAGGATGGCATGAGCAGCCGCCTGACGCTGAATTTCATTTTATGTTGTCACAAGCAAATCTGTAGAGCTGCACCCATAAACCCACCAGTAATTGTCCCCAGTGACTATGCAAACCGATGCTGTGCTCCTCCCCAGAGAATCAGTTCCTGCAGGAACTGCCAGGTAAGAGAACCGCAACACACTGATGCTTGTCCTCACTTTTGTTCAATGGGAAACATTTAAATACCAGTAAGTCCACAAGCTGGAGTTACTCAAGAAAACACCTTTTTCTCTTAATTGTGAGGAGTGTGCAAAAAAAGTCAGGAGGGAACAGTGCAACTGCTGGCTGAACAGCACAGACCACTGAGGAGAAAACTCTGATAATTATTTGGTCTTTTCCAAACCCACTGTGCTCACTATCCTTGGACATTTGAAACTACATATTGCCACAGCGAAGTGATCGCTCCCACCAGGCTCACCTACACCAAAAGATAAGCTAGCTTGGAAAAGGTCACTAAGTAAATAAAACACAACTGGTTTTCACTGCAGCTTGTGCAGATGAGGAAATCACAACCATCATTTCCACACCCAATTACCCAGTTTGCACTGGCAATTACACTAATCCCCTGCACAAATTAGACATGGCACTGCTTGAGCACGTTGTTTATGCAGTAATCTGCATTTCCAATTATTACTTTTTTTTTTTTTAATTTAGTCTGACCTGAAAGCTTTTAGTGGCTGATATTGAGAGACTGGTGAGCAGGAAGAGTAATAGACCATGGTTTTTCTAGACATGTGCATTCATTTCAGAGACACTGCTTTTTTGTTGAATAACAAATTTATGTTTTCACTTCTTGAGGAACAAAGTTCTAATTTCTGTCTGTAAGTACTTTGTGGGGGAAAAAAAGAAAGAAAAGGCAGTGTATATATAGCAAGAGGAGGTAGCATTATGGTGATAAGCAGTTTGCATTAGTACACGAGCAAATTACTGCTTCAATTCTGGATGACTAGTGAAGCTGATTAATACGTTCCTCCTTCCATATATACAACCAACAATTCACAGTAAAGTTTGTTTGGGATTTGGGTGTTTTTGAAAACAATGGGCACAAGGTCAAAGATAGTATAAAAGAAAAACCTGTATTTGGTATCAAATGAGTCTCACCACTCAGAGGAAATAGAAAAATTTTATTCACTGTGCTTTGTACTTCTAAAACTCTTTCCCATATTACTGGGTGGAAAAGAAGACAAAATAAAACAAAGTAGGAAAAGGAAGGAAAGCACTCACAGTCAAATTAAAGGAAAAAAAAAAAAAAGAGGGGGGGGGGCACCAAAATGCATACAATAGGTAGGAGAAAAGCTTTCAAAAACCAAGCGTTAGCAATCAAAACTGACAACTTGCTGCTTTTTCAGGTGTGAATCAAGATGTATCTTCTGAATTTTGGTGGAAAAAAATAGTAGGGAAAAAACCCCTCATTTTTATCAGTTTAAGATCTAATCCAGAGTGTCAGATATGGTTATCTTTATGCTTGCCTGCCTGTACTGACCTGTGATTTGACCCTGCATAGACAGAGGTCCCCAAGGAAACCCTGAACAGGTATACTGATGGTCGGTCCAACTTGGTGAGGGGACAGCAAGGACACTCCCATCACAGCATCCCTATTGTCAACACAGCCATTTGTGTTTAGAGAATACCTTACATGCACAATACATAAATATATCTACATAGGACTTTTAGCACAGACTTACAGCCTCAGTTATGTGAATACACTATCAGCAGTCTCTAGATTGAGGGCAACTGCTCTGCAATTAAAAAAAATACTTTCTACTTACTAAACAAAATGTCATATTTAATTTCTTTTTTTATTTTTTTTTTCTTCTTAAGTAAATAGGCTATTACAACTTCAGGTTCTTAAATTGCTTTTAAATGCTGATGATTTAGCTAGAATAGAAATAAGCAATCTAAATTCCCTTCAAGTGAACTGTTCAATCTCAACTGAACTTGTCTGTTTTTACATTAAAAAGGCATGGTCTCATTCACTATTCCCACAGAAAATCAAATTGAATTATTCAACAGATTTTAAAAAAATCTCCAAACAGCTGTTTTCTCCACTTATCCATTTTCTTTAGAGCGATTACATCCTTCTCTCCTCCCCCTCCAGATAAAACTCCAAACTAACAAAACATGAAAACACCCAGCAAAATCCCCTGCTGCAAGGGGTTCACAATCAGTTCTCCTGTGACCTGTCTAATTCTTAGCATTTCAAACAATCATCTGTTCCAAGGTATTGTTAGTTATTCCAGCCATCAGAGTCACACAGATCCAGTCCCTCGGCAGGATTTCAGTCCCTCATTCTCACTAGTAAATTAGGCTACTAAAAATGTTCGTGACTGGAGAAGGTTTTCCACCTCGCCCTAATGTGTTAAATCGGGAATGACACTATTCTCATTTGCTTTCTACTTACTGGGCAAATCAGCTCATTTTATGCAGGGTGCTAAAAAAATAAAAGAAGCTACGTGAAAAAAAATAGGTTCACCTTTCATTCTAACTGTAAGAGCATATAATTTTTTTTTTCTGTCCAATTCTAGCTTTTGCAAGCTTGTCATTTGTACTTATGAGTCACCTTCTATTGGCAGCTGTTCTCTGTCTTTCTCAGGGAACGAAGGAATGAGGTCCCAGAAATCTGTTTTGAAAAGAAAAAAAAATCATCTAGCCAACCAGTCCTTCCTATCTCCCTTTTCTAAAGGAACAGAGGTTTAGATATTGGTAAACAAACGGATGGAGATGCCCGTGTAAAAATAGAAAGTGAATAAGAACTCGGCATATCGCATCTCCCAGGTGACTTTGAAATCGTCAAGCATTGTGCGAAAGATAAGGCGAGATGAAGAGCTGCTAAGTGGTGGTGTTCAAGAAAAACAGGGGGCAGCAACATCAAACAGAAAATTAAACTGTATTTGTGGACTGTTTCTTTGTGTTTCACGCCATGATATTTTCACTGTCTAGAACACTGGCATTTATTAGCTCTTGGCTTGTAAAGCAGACACAAGATTTATCACAGCCCTAAAATCAGATATGGAAAGTAATTTTTCTCCCTGGTTTAGACTGAAATCCCCTTAGAATCTGTATAGCAGTGGCAGAGCCCCTCTTCTTCCAAAAGCAAGTTTTGAGAATAGAGTTGACTGTAGGGAGCAAGTTATCTTCCAACCTGCAGATCATTCATCATTAGATTAACATAAGAATGCCATTTTTAAGCAGCCATATAGTCTAAAAATCTAAGCAATAGAAATAAAAAGCAGTACAAAAATCAACTGCCAGCACCATAAGCTTGCATTTCAAATTCCCATTTTGTGTCATCCTCTCTAAATAGGATGTTGCCATTACCTGAACCTCATCATTTACACATTAAAGATGGATAATACTAATTATTTCAATTAGCCACCAAGGCATTGCAAGCCTCACGTGGAAGATTCTGCTGAATCCTTAGTTTGAAATGCAGTAGTTGTTAAAACACAAACCTATCGCTCTCAGAAGAGGACTTGTACTTAATAGTTTCAAAGAAAGACAGACATGTCTGTAACATCTTTATGGCTAAGTAAGTTTTCACGTGCACATTATCAGTGCTTAGCTTGGTTTCTACTGCACAAGCTGCAGTTTTACACACACTGAGCAGTAGGAAGTGCCCTATAACTTTTCACATAAAAGGTGTGTGGAAATGATGCTGTTTTGGGGTGCTGCTTGCTATGAAGAAATGCAAGAGGGGACATCATAGAGCTGCCTAGTCAGTACACTGCTTTTGCAAGATAGACATGCATCTGCCATCTGCTCCCAGCTTTGGTTTAGACATCACAGTGCAAGGTAGAACATTATCTAACTGCTCTTAGTCACTGGGCATAACTAATGTGCCCGTGGCAAGGAGCTCAGAAGCTTCACTGTGAACTGGAAATCTCACACCAGATGTTCCAGCCCCCACTGCATCACAGACAAATCATTCATAGGTCTTACACCAGAAACATTCTGTAGTTACACAGCGCTGTTGAGCAGGTGTCTCTTAGTAACCAGCTTTTTATTTTCTGCACATCTGTTTCTTTGCAACCTCACACCTTACCTACTGATGATGTTATTGTTGCCCTTGTCAGAAGAGAAGCAACAGTTTGTAAAAGCTGTATCCAGGAAGTCCAGAAGTTTTGCATAAGAATTAAAATAGACCATTTATAGAAATTTTAATATAGTGCTATGTAAATAAATTAGTTTAAAATCTCATACAAATTCAGACTATTTCCTCTGGACTGAGATTTTGTAACCACTCTACAGAAACCAACTCCATGGACAAAATCTGATAATAAATTTTTTGTATTAGTTAAAACACAAATCATCTTTTATGATTTTTTTTTTCACTTCTTCATACTTACAGGTTAATATTTATCACAGAATAAGACTGATGTCTTTAATAATTCATCAAGTTGCATTCTAGTGTGCACGGTTTATAAATGATGTTATAAACTGTAATTGAAGTAAACTGTTTACAAACTAGACACAAATTCCTTCAGGTTGTTTGTTTTTATTTGGAGCAAGAATAAAATATCAGGCATCATTTTATTTAAAGCAAGCAGCCAAGTCTCAGTGTGATGCTGTGCCCAAGGAGCAGTCATACTACAAGCCCTGCTGTGCTTTCAGGAAACCGTAAGAAAGTTTTTTATTGCAGCCAGAAAAGGAAGGCAAGTCCAGAAAACAGTGAGAATCCAATGTAAGCACATAAGAATACATCACAGGAGGAAAGGCAAAACAGGTCAAGGACATAGAAGAAAAATGCTTATAAATAAATATAATGTTTTATAAATAAAATTGGTTTTCCCCCAGTACAGCATCAAGCTGGGCCATCAAATCAGGAAGAGTATTTATTTCAACACCTTTTATTAAGCTGTAAGTGTGAACGGGCCACTTATGTCCAGACCTTGTCAATCTCTGGGAGATTTTCACACACATCTCAGCACATATTCTTCAGCCTCCTGTTCTGGCAACCTTCTTCATCTGCACACGAGTACTTAGAGAAATCATTCACACAAACTCACAGAAAGGACTTTAGTCTACAGGCAAAAATATGTTACTCTAAATGACAGCATTTCTCAGTAACAGCATAACTAGCAGCAGAGTGGGAACATCTTAAGAATAAATGACATGATCCCAGGATTCCCCAGGAGGAAAGTGGCAAAACTCTGTGCTGACTGGATTTAACACATCTCACAATACAATATGCTCAAAGCCAAGAGGACCCTTCAGATTCTCAAAGTCCACAATATCTCCTAACTTAGAAACTGGTGTGGTGTGAAGGTGACCAGCTGGAGATGAAGGGATGAGACAACCACTAGTACCAGGATGAGAGCTCACCTGGCTACCTCTGGAATTTGTGACCCAGTACTGCCCAAGAGGTGGATCTGAGCTGGATCTTCAGGATAAGCTGGTGAATTTGTCACTGACAATGCTTTTTGGACCAAACATGCAGTGACAGGAAGGTATGTCATTTATCCATTTTCTGGTGAACTGTTTCCTCTTTTTGGATTCAATGAAGTACCAGAAACACAGGAGGGATTCTGTGTAAATGGCATGTATTGAATGGTTTTTGTAACAAAAATTACTTCTTTGGCTTGAAAGCTCCTTCAATTTCACTAATTAGCATGTTGATGATGAATACTTCATTCTGAGTCTGATGGCCCAATTCGAGCAAAAGTATTTAACTGGACAGGAGGATAGGATAGGATTTGGAGGGAAGGACGCTATAGCCTTTTAAGTCCCTAATGGTCTTTCCCAGTCAACCCATACAGTGCCCTCTTCTCCCTGCTGTTTGCCTTTAAGATGACTAAACAAAAGCATCAATTATCCATGCAACTGCACCTCTAGGTAAAAACTGCCACTGCTCTGAAAAAAACAAAACCAAAAACTAAACTAAACCAAATAAACAACAAAACCTCAACAAACAAAAGCAAACAAAACCAACAAAACAAAACCCCCACAAAAATAAACACACACACACACACCAAAACCAAAGCACCAAAAAGACAGACAAATTCTGTATGTTCTCATGGACCATGTCCCAGCAACTCTCTCAATCATTTCAAGCAGAATTTTATATACTAATTAGAAGTATGTAACAGGTTTCATTTATGGAATTTAGTATCCCTTAAAAAGAACTCAGAGGATGAGAGTCTGATCCTAACTGCGGACTTAATTTTAGTTTGAAAAGACTACCCGTAATATACTGAAAACACAAAACGTATATGGAAGCACTTCAGGTTCCTCAAGCAGAAAGAAGCAGTTGATTTATCTGTCAGTGACACATTTGCAAACACACTCCATGCTGCATAAAACATTACCCTGGGCACATGTACTGTACAAGTTTATTNTCAAAATGCAACAAACAAATAAAAAAGCTTGTCAGATTTCCTCAGCCGTGACACTACAAGGTGTAGTTTGAATGTTCAAAATCTGTAAAGTCACATTATCAGGAAGAGAAAGAGGGAAAAGCAGCAATTGGTATGTGAAAGCATTAGATCACTGCAGGATTACAATACAGCTATCTCTGAGATGTAGCACAGCACTGCCAGAAGTAATTAGTACTCTATCTGGAAGATGTATATTACCAGCAAGAGATCTGTGATTACTTTTAGTTGGGCTAATGAAAGACCTGTTCTTATCCTTATTCCAATTCATTTCTATTCTCTCCTATCCAGCCTTATCAGCACTGGGATTAACATCAGTAATAGGGCTGTGTGCATATTTACACATTGTAATTAAGTGCTGGGGGAAGACGGAAGGGAGCTCTTTAAGATCATTTATTAAAATGCAGGCACACTGCTAATCAGAGTCAAAATTTTGGGAGAAGTTAATACAAAATAAAAACCTACTCCAAGATGAGAAAACAGGAGTTCTCTGGAGCCCTCCCTGGGTCGATGAATTACTCAGGATTCACTGACAGCATCAAAGAGATTCTGGAAAAGGCTTGAGTACCCATCCGAAAAATCTGTGTCACAGTTAAGGTTGGCTCAAAAGCTCAGTGTTTCAAGCAGAGGAGTAACTCACCCGTTAAATGCTACCCATCATATCAAAGAAAGGTGAAGATCTTGGCCCTTATGGCCTGGATTCAGCAAAGCACTTAAGCACATCCTTTACAGTGAACATCTCAATATCATCTCAGTCTAACAAACTGCATAAAAATATGCTTGATTCCAAGGGCAATTTCCTGTTCATTAAGCCTCTGCTTAATTTGACCTGCTGATAAACCTCAGTATTGCTGGTTGCAGTGCACCCCTACAGCTTTGCTGTCAGTGGGCCCCTCACGTGAGAATTTGTGTTTGACATTGTAGAGCAACTCACTGATCGCAAGATGTTCTTCACCGAGATCTTGCACTTGAGGAGATTTGCAAAAATTTGCTTTCTAGCAAACATTCAGAAGGTTGGAGATTTTGCTAGGCTTCACTGGATTTATGTAATTTACAGAAACTAGTTCGGCAGAGATTACAGATCACACAGAATTCCAGCCAAAAAAA
>VXBX01007777.1:875059-895354 GCA_013400415.1 Scytalopus superciliaris | reverse complement strand
AAAAAAAAAAAAAAATCCTCTAGCCCTTACACCAAGATATGTGTTAAGTATTTGCTCTCTATCTATTGATATGATTTTAGCATGTTTGTTGGTATGATTTATAACACCTTCCACTTATTATCATACTGTAAAAAAGGCATTTAAGGCTCAGTCAGGATTTCACTTTCTTCCCAGAAGTTACCACTGAAGTCAATCAGGTGATGGGATTTTTCCCAAGTCCACAAGGTGTCAGGTGAGTTATGTTCAACATCCTAAAGAATTCTTTTCTCCAAGGGCTATCCTTGAGTTCCAGTAGTTTTACCTCTCCCATTAAAAACCATCATAAGCCTGCTACCTTGTTATTTACCTTCTTGCTTTCCACAGAGCAGTTACATTTCGGTAGCAAAGCCAGTACCAGCTGCATTCATGCTTTAAAATTTTTAGCAATTAATTGCATTTATGTCAAGAAATTTTATTCTTAAGACTATATTTTACTATCCTTTCTGCTGGAAACAACCTTTGCACACCACATACACAAGTTAAAAACCCAGAAATATCTGTACTCAGCAACACAGCTACAAACCTCACCAGGAAA
Source organism: Scytalopus superciliaris (assembly GCA_013400415.1). NCBI lineage: Eukaryota > Metazoa > Chordata > Aves > Passeriformes > Rhinocryptidae > Scytalopus > Scytalopus superciliaris. Next base: position 894,780 of record VXBX01007777.1, on the reverse strand, counting down.
ACCAAGTGCATTATAAACATTAATTAATTTCAGCAACATGCCCTTCTCTGTGAAGTGGGTAATTACCATCCCCATTTAGCACAAGTGGATAGAATAAAGGAGAATGATTTGCCCAGGTCAAACAAGGTGTATGGCACAGAACAGAGCACTCGTAACTCTAGCCAGTGAGCCATTCTTTTCTTCATATAACCCACATAATTAAATTCTTTCAGTCCAGTATGTAAATTACCAGAAGTCAATACGATGAAAGCAAGGCTACAGTTTCTTTCTCAAACATAAATAACATGTCCATCTTCTCACTTGCCTACTTTTAGTATTCTCATGAATATTCATGTCAGAGTTTCTCCCTCAGAATGCTCTGGAGAAACAAAAAAGAGAAACGACCTACTTAAAAAAAAATAAAAATCTTATGACCTACTGCAACTTGGAGTCATTTATTGGCTGTAATGTGATTAACTGCATATGTATAACCTGAAAGGCAAAAAGCAAAGTTTGTGGACTGAGTCCAAAGTGAGCAACCAGGTTCTGATGATAAAAGAGAGATCTGCCAGCAGTAAGTGGGTTTGAACTGGCAACTTGACAGGAGCTTAAGAGATTCATTTAATTTACATATATATTTGGATTTTTTACTTTTTGGGAGGAGGGGGCAGCAGGGTAAATCCTAAACAAGCCTAACTTCTTTGCTACAGGGACAGAAGCAGTTTGTTATCTGATTTCATCAGCAATATAAACCCGCAGCTAATTGGTTTTCCCTGTACCTCGGGATTACAAGAAATAAGTTTGCTGATGGGCTAATTCAGTAGGAGAATTAACCCCTATAAACACAGAATGGTTTGGCTTGCAAGGAACCTTAAAGCTCACCTAGTTCCGTACCATGCTTCCCACCCTGCTCCCTTTACAGCATTACTTCCCTTCAGCCTGTCTCAGCTCCCTCATTGGTTAAAGCATGTGATGGGTTGTTTTTTGTAGGCCTTCCTTGGTAACCAGGGTCAAGATCTGGGAAGTATTCCATCCCATCTCTTTACGTAATCAGGTGTATATAAACCGAAGGAGGAGGTGTTCTTGCTCTTTTTTGCTTTCTTTTCCTTCTCGGGCTCGCACGCTGACGAGCTCCCGGTGTTTGGGCCTGGCTTATCTGTGTTCAGCGAGGCCTGCTCTGGGCATTGTTTTGCCTGGGCCGGCGGCGAAGGTTAAGAATCTGCTTTTCTAAGGAAAGTATTGAATTTACTATTGTATTTGTTATTTACTGAGTTAATTTCTGAATTTAGATTGTATATATATTTGTTTTGTCTTATTTTTCCCTATTTTGTCTCCCTCTCCCCTTTCCCTTCCCCTTGTCCCTTATTGGGGTGGTTTGGGGGGTCCCTTCTTGTTGTGCCTAGTATATAAATTTAATATATGTAAATATATATATATATATTCCTTCAATTTTCTCTTGCTGCTTTTTGCCGTTTCGGGAGAGGGAGGGGGGAATCTTTCTTGTGAGGTTTGGCTGTTGGCAGAGAGCCAACCCGAACTTTCACAAAGCAGAAGACACTAAATTTTCATTTATAAGGCTGGGTGGAATCAAAGTAAAAAACTGCCCAAAGCGCTCTCCAGAATCACTAGAGGAAGGCAGAGCCTGCCGTACTGATTCTGCCACCAAGGTTTTTCCCATCAGCCTCAGGAATCTCATGGCACACTCCTGTATCACTACTTTTCATTTCATTACCTCAGCAATAATGTGACCGAAGAATGTGGTGGTCATGCCAGCTCAGCTCATCAGCCTTCACATGTAAAGACACCTCTTATTTACACAATATATCCTTGACACCACTTCTATTTACATTGAATTAAAATTAATCAGCTAGACATTTGCCACAGCAATCCATGTAACTCAGCCTGGCAGCATGATATTATCACTAGCTAAGCAATATTAACCTTGTATGATTAGGATCTCCTGGGAACTCCTTCCATGAGAGGACTGCAGGTGTTCTAAGTCATAAAATATTATGCTCCCTCCTAAGGATCTGTATGACAGCCTTTTCCAAGGACAACATCTAAAACTGGAATGGTGGCTCAAACCTGATTTATGAGTGCGAACATCATGGCTATGCAAGTCCTTAAATTATCATTCTCCAGCAAGAAATCCTACTGTTCATTAACCCTTTCAGTAGGTGTCTCAGTGCTGGCACCCTTACTGCCCACTGTCAGACATTAGTGAGCCACCATCATCAAGATTTTCACTAGCTTGGCTTTTTCCAAGCTACTTATTCTGATTCCAACTAGTTCAATTCTTCAAACCTTTGATGCAAATTCTCCCCATGTGTTTACCAACATTTCAGTTCCCTCTACTGTAGGAGCAACCCTGCTTTGCTGTTGTCAAGATAGTTGCCCTTGATGGACTGCTGGATATCAGCTTGCAAGGGCTGATCATAAAAATCTTGTAGTGACCTGCCTGTTTACTAGAAGCAAATACTTGTAAACATTTCTGAACATGAACCACAGAATTCAGATAAGGCACGTGTTTCAGGACTCCACCTCTGCCAGAATCTCCCAGGAGCATGAGACAGAGACTAGTTCTCCTCCTCCTGTCATGTCTTCCAAGGGCTGGCCAAAAAAAAGAAACCCATCCTTCAGAACATTGCTTTCCCTGACATTGACATTCCTTTAAAATTGTTTGCTGACAGACCTCAGAGAATGGGTACAACAGTCACAAGTCTCTGGTTTGTTTTTCCTTTGTCTATCATGGCTGGAGACCAAAGTCATCTGCTGACATATTAGCCTTGGCTTTGGGAAAAGAGTCTTCAAAGTCTAGCTAGAACACTTCAAGGAAATCTTGAGAAAATCCAAATAGAACAGTCTTCCTGACTAAAAAGTCTGTTCTTCAAGGAAGAATTGCCCTAAGCATTCACTTACTAGCAGATGGAGGGGGGAGGGCTTTGACAGAGGTGGCTTATGTGAATCTAGAATATTAATTCTTGCAAATTTTGAATGTATCATTGACACAGACAACCAAGTTGGGAAGGATGTATGTCTCTGATGTTGGCCAAGTCCTAAGAAAGCCATTACCTACACAATGAATTTGGGCATCACTTTTACATTTATTAGGGATGAAAAAAAGACTACTCTTTTGATTATATGCACTACTTTGAAATTTGTCATGGCTTTTAATCACAAAGATAATAGACATCATCATATTAATTGCAAGAAAGATGCGTTATGCAACAGGGGAACATACTCAAATATCTCCCGTGTTTGTCAGACTGACACCAAACTAAACAAAAAGACATCAATGCATAAAAATAAATGCTTTAAAAAAACTAAGTTTTCTGTTTGTACTGCTGTCTTAAGGATTGGGATGGTAATTTCAAACCCTGTTGAAGACAGCATCAGTACAGTCAGGATAGTGACAGTCTTTGCACCCAGACGAGCAGCTCATCCCAGCTACAGGAAAGGTTGCCTAAAGGTACACTTCTGCCAGAAGAGAGAGCAGCTGTTGCACTGTAAATAGAATCAACTTCAGCATTAGACTACAACCTATGTGACAGGTTTCCCTTTACATTCTGTTAGCAGAAGAATATTTTTGCACTTATGTTTCATCCCATCTAAAGGCAGGCTATTAACCAGGATGGTTTCCCAGGAAAAGGGCAAAACACAAACACAACAAAAACAAAAAAACAAAACAAAAACAAAACAAACAAACAAAAAAAACCCTAACCCCCCCCAATATATTTTTCCTATTACTGATTTCAGCGCAATGAATAACCCAAGCCAAGCTACACATGAATCATTTTCTGAGAGAGATATGCTTGACTCAACCTGCAAAATTACTATATTTTCTAGACAATTATGCACATGTGTACTTGTACGCAAAAACATTTTTATAAATTTATATTTGTATCTGAAAAATATCTTATTAAATCAGTGCAAGACCCAGTGACATTCCTCCTTTTGCTTTTCATGTATCTTACTGAGGCAGAAAGTTTGTAGAAAAAAAATTCATTTGCCCACCTGAAACAATTCAATTCCTTGCCAACACTCAAGTTCTAATCTCTTTTTTTTTTTTTTTTTAGTTTTAAAGATAGAATTTTTTGTTTTGCTGGAGATTTATAACAATTTGTTGAAACCTTAATGAATTTAAGAAACCATGGGAGTTGCCAGATAAAAATGATTTTTGGTAGAAAAAGCCAAGAAAAAAATGAATATTTTCTTCCAGCTTTACTTGGAAGTGTGCTGCTTCATTTTTTTAATTAGTCATATTGCTGAAGGTTGGATTAGTCACGGAACTACCAAAAAGCTGCAATAAAAAAGTCTTGAAATTTTACTACTGAAATTACACATAGGTTCTAAGAAGATTCGAAGAATTTGACATTCATATCCCAAGTACTACAATGTTAAGTAAAACTCAAGCCAATACCTGGTATGTTTAAGAGGCTCTTATACCTGAAAAATGACTTAGTTGTTTAAGAAAATAACTGTTAATTTATGCCAAATTTAGCAACGCAAGAAGGATGTTGGAAGAGAATTTTCAGTAAAATCTGAAGATGAGAGAAAAGAGCCAAACTCTGCTTATGAAAAACAAGTGGTTCAGAGTCACTATTAGGCATCAAAAAATACAGGGGATGACTTCACTGCCTTCACAAAGATCTGATTCAATCACATTCAGTAGAAGAGCAGAGTTTTTTACTGCTGTTTGTGCCACTCTGAGTGTATAGGTGTCTGCAGGGGAACAGGTTGAGTCTGCACTCCAACCCAAAAGAGATTTGTCTACAATCTTTCCCATTTTTGTTGTTGTCATAGGAACATCAAGGTCTGAGTCAGTGTGTTACAATGCTACTAATATAAGAGTTTAGAGAAACAGAATCAAATCAAGCATGGGATATAAACCACTCTGCTTAAAAATAAGTACTTTCATTCTCACTGATAAGAGTCCTAGATCAATTCAGCAAATCTTTCAGATCAGCAGCAGAAATGGTTACCCCTTTTCGCATCAATGCACAGCGCAATGCCCAGGAAAGGCCAATACAAGGAACTGAAGGTAGTGTGGATTATGAGCCACTGAGTACCACGGTGAGAACCCTTTATTCCTTTCAGATTACCTAAACACAGTGGTCTTTCCTACCCATACTAAAAAGGGATCAGAGGATCATGAACATTAAGGTATCCTCTTCATTCTGAGCTCCAGCATTCTCTCAAGTATTTTCCTACGGCAATTATGAAGACATCATCCTCTGCTGTAATGACACTTTGGTATGTTAGGCCTCTAAATAGGCATTCTAAAAATAAACCTGTTAGGACCAACAAGGTCACCATGTAAGTGGCTGTGGGGGGTCTGAGAGTTAAGGAATGGCAACAAGACTGTCAAAAATTAAGACTTTCTTTTTGGAGTCTCAACCCATCCACCACTGACTGTACTTTGTAAAAGCAATATAATCTAGTAAACTCAGTACCAGCAGTGCACATTCTTTTAAAATATTAATAGCAATGATGCAAGTACTACAGATTAGAAAAGGATGTGAAACTACCAGCAAACCACATTTAAACTGAAAAGTGACTTGTGTTTGTCCTTATTATTGTGGGGGAGAAAGAAAGAATATAATCAATGTAGCACATCCAAAGCCACTACATTTTATCATCTCAGGCTTCAATTTTGCAGCCAAAGAAGGATTTATGCTGATTGATTGAAAACATTACCTAGAGTTTGTGCTATGCTTTATTTATTTGCTGAGGAAGGAGGCTCAGTGCTCATTAGGTATTTATTGCATTGACCAGTTTTATCAAGGCTTTTGAAGTGCTATAAAACAGGCTAATCAGGTGAGTAACATTTATATTCTTTCTTAGAGTGGTTACAAATGAATTGATCAAGTCCAAGGAAGCTTTCAATAGACAAGGTTTTCAGTCCAACACTTAAGACAAACTGAGACTCTTCTACACATTATCTTAAGATATTAAGAGGGGACTTCCCTGCGTGAAAATAAGCTGCTCAGCAAGTCTTTTTCTTCCCTGCAGAAGGCTGCAAATTTGCAATAGCATGGCTCCACTATAAGGTAACTGGTACATCTCTAAGCTGTGGACTGTAGGAGCAAACTGGATTTTATAATGATGATATGGAAAAGCCTTCACTAGAGCCACTGGGCATGGACATATGAAGGCTAATGAACTGCACATGTGACAGTCCAAGTGTGATCAGGTTTAGACATATAATATTTAGAAACAAGTCCATGGGATACATGCCGTAAGAACACAGTGCAAGTGCAAGACCAGGACAGGGCAAAGGCACTATGCATGTCCAGCTCCCAGATGGGACTAAAACATGGCAATGGAGGTATGACAGTACTTCACTTAGTGCTTCCTTCCAGTGCTCTGCAGTGTAAGGACAGCCAGCAGAATTTTTTAGCTACGAAATAACAGGGTAGTATTTTTTCATCTGATACTGAACCAAACCATCATGTGTTGTGCTTCAGGATCAGGTGTAAAACCAAGCCAATGTCCTAATCCCAAGAATCATTAAAGATCCATTTTTTCATTATGGTTAATTCTGATGCCCTGGCCTTATTCCCACTAAGATAATTGGTATTTGCCTCTGTAAATTCCTCCCTTTGTTTTAACAAAGCCTAAACAGACAAAAATTCATCCCTCTGTAACATCACCAGCATGTTTATCCCAATCTTCCCCCAGGTTCTCTGCTTGTTGCATTGGGAACATTGTGTACTTGTGTCTCTTTTAGCAGCAACATTACACTATGTCATTTCAGCAGGGGATGGTGCAATGACACATGCAGTGTGGAGAGAGAGTTTTTGTGAACACTAGGCTGACTATTACCTTAGTGCTAAGAATTTCCTAAGTAAGCTGAAACAAACACACATTATTCACTGTTAAGTCAGAATCTACATAAGCATTGGAAGGGAAAAAAACAACCTTGAGACCAATGTGACTTTCAGTAAACAGACCACAGGAGCCCCCTCCTTGCTGAGGAGTGACTGCCAGGTGAGTGTGCAGACACCAGACTGTATTGTACACAACTCTGGCACCAAACCGCCAAACCCCAGCTTCAACACTTAGGGAGATGGTGGGCTTGCCATCTCATCTCCTTCAGTCTAGTTTTTAATTGAAATTATTTTATAATCAGGAAGGTTGTTATTCACAGAGGGTAGGCTTCATCACTTGGAACTTAACTTAAGCTTCAGAAATCTGAGTTGGTCATCCTGACACTTTCTCTGGACGATGGTAAGATAGGCACTGCTAGGGAAAAATCTTTACAAAAACATTTAAGACACTTTCTGGCTCATCCTTTGCAAGTTGCATCATCTCCTCTCTGCCCAGCAGGAGCTCAGGCACTAGCTTTTACATTAGAGCAGATTTCTTCTTGCCTAACTTTAAACACAGAAGAGGTGTTTTAATTTAAAAGGGTGTTTGTCCAGAGCAACTGTAGCAGAGACTGATCTCTCCGTTCTCCAGAGCTGACAGCACAGTCCCTCCAACAAACATGAGAGATGTGGGAACTATTTAAAGAAACCCTCAGCCAGCTGCCGACAGCACACTGCATGGAACAAGATTTGTATATTGTTAAATATACATATAATATGAGATAAATATACAATAAATATAAGATTTGCATATTGTTAAATAAATGACCTTTCCCTGACATTACTGTTTAATGGCACAAGGTAATAACCATCAAGTTACTGTACGAAATGCCAAAATATTCAAAATAGAGAAGAGAGACAAGGGAATAAGCCTACAAACTGTGACCTATTAAAAGGGTGTTGGCTTCCGTTCTGGTTTCAATAATCCATAGGCACAGGGGGTTCACTTTTTACCACTTCAAGCTGGCACAGGAGTCCATGTCCCCACTCTCAGATCACCAGGTTGCAGGTGCCAAATACTTTTCAGTTTCTGGGCAAGCACCAGATCTCAAATCTGCACAGGGTGTACTCAAGATTGCTCAACACATAAAGAAGTATCTTCTTTTTTGCAACCTCATCTCTCCATTAGATAAAGCATGCACATTGTTAAGGAGCAATTGTAAGATTTTTTTCACTCACTGCTGAGCTAGCATAGCTAGTGTATCATCACTCACATTTTCCTCCCTCCTATGACTGCTTGTCAATCACAATTAGAATTGCTGCTCAGTTCCTGGGTTGCTGCTTATGAACAAAGGCAACTTTGAAAAACAAAAAAGTCAACTTCAAACCATCTGATCTTTCCTTTCTAGGCTGACTATTACCAAACAACACTAAACCACAACAAAAACCAGATGTTCAACAGAAATGATCAGAGCATGCCACTGTCTTAATCCAAATATTAAAAATGCAACAATCAAAATGAGGTATTAACAAGGGACAAAAGGACTTACAGAGTACATAGTAGAGTTCCTACCATTACCCAGAAATTACTTTCACGGTTATTGTGCTTTTTGAAAGTTTTGTAACAGATCATTAATTTGATACAAAGCAGGGGCTTCCACCCAAATACGGTCCTACATTTTCTGTAGTATCAATCTAGCTATACAATTTTCAAAATTTTATCAAACTTTATCAAAACAAATTTTTTACTATATTCCAGAAGGTGAAGAACACTCTGCAAATAGAATGCTAGATATAATTCAGTCAGTAAAGATATTCATGTTCATCAGAAATCAAAGGGAGTAAATGACGTTCAGCTTTGCACAGGATGTGTAGAAAAACATCACTTGTCTAACGGGAATTGTGTAGCTATCACTCCAGCTAGAAGCACTTATAATTTGAACACGACATGACAACTTTAAGCATTTCCCACGAGCATCCTGGCTGATGAGACTACAGGACTTGCAGCAGTGGCTGATGGTGAAACATGGCCATGGATTAAGGTCAGCATTGGAGAGACAGGTAGTAGTTTAACTTCTGTTTTAGAAAGAAGATTGAAAGCTGGACCAGAGATGCCAGAGCCTAACTTCCAAACTGCAGCAGGACAAAGCTCTGCTACTGACGGTGCTCACACTGCCTCTGTACTTCCACAGAATTGGCATTAATGTCAGTAATTGGTTCTGGTAGATGCTGGGTATAAGGTCACAATTGAAGTTTCAGTGAGTACCTTGTTCTTCCCTGTCCCCTTCATCCTCACCAAAACACTCCTTCATCCAGGTCTTAGACATGGTCTTCCAGTTTAGAGAAAAAGTTAAGAAAGAAATTTTCAGGAAAAGATTTTCCTCCTATCCTAAAAAACTGGTAGTAAGATATCAGGGATAAAACCCATGGCTACACACTAGTGTTAATGAGCATACCTACAGATTTAAGATTATGAATATTTAATATTTCAAAAAAAGTGGAATACCCAAACAATGCCAAGGGGAAAAGGAAAGAAAACCCATCACAAGTTCCTTGAGAGCAAATGCTTTCACAGGGACTAGGATTTCGGAAAGACAACTGTGTTGATAGGCAAACACCATCAGAGGTCAGAGATGCTCTGTATGCATGTCATTACCTGCAACACCATTTCACTGCAGCTGACATGTCTACAGCAAAGACTTCCAGCTGCCAATGTTTACTGAGCTGAAAAAGGTCAAAGAAATAGAACTGACCTTTTCATGTGGGCCTGCTGGGTAAACATGAGGCATTGCTAGGCTTGAAAATGGATTAAAGGGAACAGGGGGGGAAGGAAAGCTCTTAAAAGAGCCTCCAAGGGTAAAATCCAGCAGTGCCTCCACTCCACCTAGTGAGATCTCAGTAGTCATTTGTACTTCACTTTGTTAGCTTTCCGAGTAGGGGCTTTTGGCCAAGTGTCACATCTGACAGCAGGGGTGGGTCTCTACAAAGGCTGGAAAGCTCTCCTGTTCAGTCACTTAGGGAGCAGATTCAAAATTAGCCTGAAGATGCACTATGTATCTTACTGCTATCACCACTTGAGACACACAGAAACAGTGGCATTAATTTTGCATCGAATCTGCATTTCTCCATGGTCCTTCTCTGTCTCTCAAGGCAAGGTACAGAAGCTGCCTCAGCTTTGCATAGCCAGGATTTTGTCATTGAGCTCTTCCTACACCCCAGCTCTTCAGCAGTAAGAATAACCCAGGCACTAGCTCTCATTTCAGCACTCAGCACCATGTTATCTCTTCTGTCAATGCTGCTAAGACTTCTTTAAAAAGTGGCAATAGAACAGGATTGCAGAGGGTTGTATTCACCAGATACACTGAACATGCCAGATCCAACGTCAACATGTTGCTTTCTACAGAAAACACTGAGCAACTCCAAAAAGTTCAAATTACATAAAGGCAAGCTTTGGCCAACCCTTAGTATTTTTAAAACATCTCAGACCAAGAGCTGACATCAAGTTTTTCACAAAAGGAGCTTGCACAATATTAAAGACAGCATGCAGGATGAGAGCAACTGCTGGGTGATGTCCACCTTTGCAGATCCTAACAATAGTTAGGTATTACAGGAAAAGCCCGGCCTTTGGATACAAACCAGCTTTTCTCTGTGCTTTCAGAACTTGGCTCACTGCTTCCAGACCATGGGGGACATGCACACGGTAGAATTAAGGTCTCTACACAAAGCCAGGAGCAGCAATAGTTGCCGTGAAGCAGCAGGTTCAGCAGTGAGCAAACACAGACCCTGCACTTTTGAAATCGTAGCAGGATTTTTAAGGGGACAGTTACTCAACTTGCTGTGGTCATATCAGCATGAAGTGGCTATTGTGAAGTCACAAATAAAAATGGACAGCAACCACCAGTATGAAAATTTAATAATTCCTTTTATTTGTTTTGGGGTTTTTTTTAAGTATAGCAAAGCCCAGACTCAAAAAGTATATTCATCATAACTATAATTGTTTCATATTGTATTAAAATTAAAAATTTTTGTGACTTAAAAGCCTGCTGATGCAAGTGACTGCCACCAAGTAAAATAGACAGAAACCAAACAAGCAGGAAAAGAAATACAGACTGACCAGTAACAGATTTCCAACAGTCTTACCATTTGAAGAGAGCACATCATTTCACAAAGCAGAGAAGTATTTCCTTTTGTGTGGGTCTTTTTTTATTTTACTTTTTTCCTAGAACATTCAAGTGCATCTTTAATGTATTATTCAAACAGAAGCAATGATTAATTAATCAAAACTCCGTTGTATAGGGAGAAGAAAACTGGGCTCTTGTGCAACACCCGGCCAGATGCTCCAAGGGAAGGGAGGGATGCTTAAAGGGAATCATAAGGGAGGATGTGTCAGCAATAGTGCTTAATTATGCAGTAAAAAAAAGATGGTATTTCAGAGACAGCTTTTAGGGTTTTAGCAGCATCTCTTTTCAGTGCTTCTCTTCACCATATATATGCTACATGCCCCTTTAAGTCTCCATCTATCAGAGACACTGCAGCAAAGAGTGCTTGATCCAACCTTATGCAATCCAGCTTGCAAGGAACCACAAGCAGCTGGATTTGAACTGGCCAATGAATTCTCTCTACAACAGGCTGCTTTAAATGACAAATGTCCCTTGTGTGTGCCTCAGTACTTTTTAGGTAAGGAAGGCAGACTGGTAGACTGGTGTAGTACAGAAGAAATCAAACCTGGAGTCAAGAGGGCTGTTCCCTGCTTTTGGTTTTGTTAAGCTACATAAGCCTGCTCATTTCTTGGTGTTTCTCATTTCTCTCCCATACTATATCTTTTTAAGCTTGAGAATTTAGCGCTTAAAAACAAATTAAAATTGTTTCAGATGCTTAAAACCAGCTCAATGCATAATCCTAATCCTGTCTAGGACAGGTGTGAGCAATACCTACAAATACAATGCAGGTTGGTATTAAGAGAAACATTCCTTACAGCAATAGCATGAGATGAGGTTACTGAAACTGTCCGTGAAGGACCCATTCTCAGTAGCCCAGACCTTCTGAAGTACAGGCTGGATACACTTCTGTCCGAAATTGTTCAGGTCACGTTGTTCTTGCCACAGGGCAGAAATGAGCTATATTATCTCTCATGATCTCTTCCAGCTCTACTTTTCTCCAATTCCACATGGTTTAAGATGAGAAATTTGAAAGTTTTTAAATTGAACATATCTTTTCCAAAGGACCGAGCTCTTCACTGTTTCCATTAATGAAAATATCTGTATTTGTCTTAATTAAACTATACATAAGAAATAGGTTTTTCAATTTTTTTTAATGCTTTGTGCAACATATTTGTCTTCTGGTTAATACTTCAATTGAGAAGCTACAAGAAAACATGAGCTCAAATAGCTGATTTGATTCTCTGTCATTTAAAACACAAGGTAAGGTTTTAAGAGATTAAAAATAACATAACAAAAATAGGGAATGAAAGAATGTTCACTTGTCATCAGCCTTGAGCTCAAAAGTCATCAATATGGCTCCAACCAGTGTAATTTCTCTTTAGAGTCACTATCCAAAGCCCATAAATTACCAAAAAATAAAAATTTAAAAAAAAATAAATCAACAAACATCTGGTTCAAGGACATGCAAAATCTGAAGCCAGAAAGCATATAATTTTGCAGCCTCATATTTAATTAATTTTTTTTTATTTGTCTCCTCAACCCCATATTTCTTTCCCTAACCTACCATATCTTTCCCAAGGTCACACCTTTCCACCTTCACAATCACGTGCATTGTCAAACTGCAACACCATGACAGCAAGGGGGGTAGACTCAAGGAAGAGTTATCCAGGAGGAACAGACCACCATAGCAATGTTTACTTATTTAACCACCTAAATGGGCAATATAGTTTTTGTTTGTCATGAGAAAATATATACCCATGTGCAGAAACAGGAGGTTACCACAAGAACATAAATGTAAAATTAACGCCAAAAAATACACAATATGAGTGAAGGTAACTGTTTGCTGGATACTTTTTCCAGGTGAGAAGTAATTTGCAGATGCAGCTAGCTGTCTGTTCTGAATTTAAAGAGATCACTCTCTTCAGCTTCCTTAAAACAACAGCCAATGAAATCAGATTCTGTAAAAAAGTTAAGATAATTACTCATTGTTTGTTCATTTTCTGAAAGCTGACAATTGCTAAGGGCAAATATCTGAACCCACTCTGCCTGAATTAGCCAATATGTCCAAATGGGCTCAGGTGAAACGAAGGTGACTGAGGAGGCCCTGGAAGGTAGGTTGCCCTTCTACATGACTCTACTCTTGAGTTAATTATCCCTTTCAAGAAGCACGAATAATTAGTGTAATTTCAGCACCTTGATTCAAAGGGCACATTACCTCCAGGTAGCTCTGCCTGGTGCTGCAGTAGGCAGACCTTGAGAGCTGGACAGCTGTACTTTTACCACAGTTGTCTCTATGACACATTGATGCTGGCAAATTGCTAGATCCTTCTCAGGAATTTAATTTCCTTGCTTATTGCTAGTTCTTCTGCATTTGCTCTCTGCTGAAGGCACGTGATGATGTAAATTGGGTTGCTACATCACTTTTCCTTGGTTCAAACGAGCTTAATTTTACCTAATACTAGTTATGACAACAGCCAACCTAGAGATTTCCCTATAACCTGATCTTCTTCATGTCAGTGAATCAAAAATGACTGGTTAGCAAGTCTTATCTAGACTGGTCCTCTGGTTGGTTGTGAACACCAGCATGTCTTAATCCAGCCAGACTAAATCCTTCCAGTTTTCCAGAAGTTGAAGATCTCCGTTAAACCTCTCCCCTTAACATCTCTAGAGATACAGAGACAAGCTTAAACAAGTAGGTATATGATTCTGTCCTCTCTTCCAAACATCCTCTCTCCTGCCCAAAACAATGTGTGTCATTAGCATCAGATTCCAGATAACCCTCAGACTTGTAATGACAGTCCCAAGAAGCAGCTTTAACTGTTTTTCTTTCCCATAATCAGTATGTGCAGCTCCTTTTACATTTGCTCAAACACCTCTGTGATGTGTATGAGCAGGAGGTATTTGTCTCGCTCCACTTTGTGAGGCAGCTCAGGAAGGACAAAAACCAACTCACCAACATGTTTGACCATTCCCAACATAGCAAAGAAGTTGGGGGGGGGGGAAGTCAGAAAATAGTTATTACAAACCCAAGCCTTGCTTTTCACATTTGCACATCAGATGTTGTAATCAAGATGGACAGGGGTACAAGAAGAAAGAGTGGCAAAGCTGCAGATTCTTTAAGAAATTCAGTCTATGTTTGGCATCCTTTAAGAGAGATAAAAAAAGGAACTCTTGCTTTTTCCTTTGCTGTCAATGGAACAAAGCTATTTAATTTTAGAACAAGAGTCACTCTCATGTTTTTCATTTAAGGGCAGGCAAGTGAAGGTTGGACCACAACAGCCACAAACCTAATGTTCAGAACCACAGGCAAAATCATGGCTATGTCACTGCTCATCACCAAAGAGTGAGGACAGGTGATAGATCTGGATTTGAACCCACCTCCACCAAGCCAAATATATCCCCAGCCTCAGAGCATGCTCAGGCTCACTCTGTCAACTGATGTGGTCCAAAACTGCCAAAATACAGCCACAGGGCGAGCTTTGCTCTAGTGCACCTTTGACTCCCTCTGTGCACATCAATCAATGAGGAATAACTTTGCACTTGAATTCAGATTTCTGTTGAAACTCCTGCTTTGCACACAAAACCATGTCATTGTCTCCAGTATGGATACTGTAGGGGTCCATCTCTGCCCATCCGGATGCAAGGGGGTCACAGCTGTATACTGTCATGCTGACAAGTATCTACCACGGCCAGTTACCAACTACCGATTGATTCTCTTAATTCAAGTACCTGACCCCTCCTATAAAAGTTCCTCTTTCCCTTGATGGCTCAGCATCCCAGCCAGCAGATTATCCTTCATCCTGAGGATCTAGGGTTACCTTTGCCAACTGCATCCAACCTTGCACCCATTCTTCATCTCCACTTCCACTACCAAAGTGCTTTAAGATAGCCCTTCACACAGGTCAAGGTTGAGGTTTTTAAAACATCATTTACAGGCTTTTCTTCTAGGTCTTCCCTTGCAAGAACCCTCTCTGACTTCAGTATCTGATTTCTGATGACAGGAGGTATTTCAGCTGACTGCTGATTTTCAGCTCCTGCTAATACAGCCTAGCATGCTGTGAGCCACCCTCATTCCCACGCACATGGCTGGCTTACCTTCAGCTCACTGTCCACCAAGACTTCCTCTGCAGACCTGCTCTCAGCCCACGTTGCTGCAGGGGTTTATTTCATCCCCAGGCTCAGAAATTCACATTTTCCATCACTCAGTTTCATCAGTTTGCTGTTGGCTCACTCCTCCAGCCTGTCTAGGTCTCTAAATGGCAGCCCTGGCCTTGAGTTATTTATTAACTAAGACCCCATATCTGATATCATTTGGGAAAAGTTATCTCTAACAGTTTTGTGTCACAGCCCACTTCTGTTTTCCCCTCCAGACAGCTACTGAAAATTCCACCCTGATCATCGTTTAACTGACTCCTGTGCTGTCCAACCACATAAAAGAAGCCATTCAGTGTCAAAGTATGTATGTGTCACTCACACCCTCCAGGAGCATGAGTGAAATAAACTACAAAACCCACTAACTTCTCTATCTCTATAAGGCAGAAATCAGCACTTTATACATTGCCTTTAAAGGTAAGGACTCCCTTTCTTTCCATGCACCATCCAACCTCAGCTGACAGAGAAAACTGAATGTTGCCTTGCTCAAGACTTTGTGAGCATTCCCGTCAGTCGTGTGCACGTAAAAGCACAGCCATGCCATGCCACGTCGGAAAGTGGCTTTGACTCTTGGAAGCTTCCAGAAAGGTTTGTCAAAACTACCCTCACTTTGGTTCATTAACCTTTTGCCCTTATTTTCAGTGCACCTGACTGCTTCACCTTTTCAGCATTTAATTATTCCCTTTTCCACCCAAGCTGAAGGCTAAGGTTTGGCCTCCGACCCCTCTGTCTGCTCCACATGAGCTCATTAAAAAGTTGATGCTCTACAACTGTAAGAAAGAGACAACAAAGATAAAGAAGTGCTAAGAGATAAAACTGGAAATGATAAAACCACGCAGTGTATGCAATGAACAAGACCAGTGTTTATTTCTAACCTTTTCAGGCTAGCACTTTTTTGCTCACCTGTCTTGAAATGGTTAAGCGTGGACAAACAATAACATTCTGCGAGTCAGCACCATTTCGTGAGCTCCCTAACAGAGTTTAAAATAAGATAAAATCAAAGAAGGTAGGAGGCCTTTTTTAGAAAGAAGCCTGAGCTTTTCTCCATTTTCCATCTATGTCTTCTCTAAAAGGGCAACAGGAAGCACATGGATAGCTCTGAAAGACCAGTACTGAGATTTCTCAACAAATGCTTGTCTGTCACAGTGAAACCAACTTCCTGAGCATAAATTATTCATGTTCAAGGATAAAAGTATTAGAGTGGATAACCCAGAGGATTAGGACATTTCTTGCATGGCACTGTTCTCTTTCTGCAGGGCAGGCTGTTTCCGTTATTTGTAGCCAAGATTTGCCAAGAAAGTTAAACTCAACCAAGACATCTAAAGGTCTTTTTGGATCACTATCAGCATTTTGCTTCTCTCCCAACTCCTACTGATCATACAAAAAGCTGCTTTGACAATTCCACACCATTCATTCTGACCAGGGATGCAAAATACAGAATTCAAGGGGTTTGGATTATCAAACACTATCAGATTCCAGACTGGGATTTCCACCAAATAGGAGATAGGTACTTGGACTCAAAACCTTCTTAAATGCCAGTCATACAAGCCACAATGGAAACATCTTTGGTTTTGCTTTTCTAAGGGGCTGTTCTTTTCATGATCTGCAGTGCTCTTTGAGAAGCTTGGGAAGTTTTTAATGCTCTGTAATTGATGCTATTACCCAATAATAAAAACTATAATTGCTCAGGGTTACATGTGTGGGGGAAAGGAAGAAATAATTGCAATTGAAGTAGGGTGATTTTTTTCCTAAATTAAAAAATGCGATTTGAGGGAAGAATAAGTTACAGATTCTCCCATTATGTAAATTACATGACACATTTTTAGGTAAAAGACTGAATTCTGCTTTTGCTTCTGTTTTTCTATTAAAGATGCAAGTCCACTGAAGCAGCCAGAGAGGTGAATCAGTTTCTACCCTCACTTAGGGGTCATATTCACTCATTTCTGCATTTGCTATAAATCCAGGCATTTTCAGTAGCTCTAGTCTAAACCCTGTCTATTACACACTCCCAGCTATCAGTAGCAAGCCTCTGGGCTGCTTTTTCAGTGTTTCTCATTTTGTATTTTGATGCATGACTCATACAATATTTGATTTACCCCTTCATTAACTTGCCTCAAGTAGAGAAGGTTGAATGCTATTAGGTCAAAAGCATTTGAAAAATTTCCTTCTTTTCGGTTGATCTACTCAGTGAATCAATATTCTTCCTACTCATCCAGTTCTACTCTCAAGGGAAGTCAGATGTTCATGGCCCTGACCTTAAATATTGGCCCTTAGCCCATCACTTAAAGTGATAGACAGTAATTACCAAATTGGTGGACATAACTGTCAGTTGAGGAAAAAAAACAGGGAAAGACAAAGATGATCAGAAAGAAAACACAGATACACTGAGATCTGGATAACAGGATCTCACAAAGAGGATGATATATTGTAGCTTGCCTCTGTTAACAAATACACTGGATCTAATTTATTTTTTTTAAAACCTGTATGTTTCAGGCTGGAAATTCTGAATAGAAAGAACTTTGATTCAATTCCTTGTATGTCTCAATTGGCACATCAAGTATTTCCAGGCAAAACACTTGCCATGTGCCTTCCCCAAGGTGATCTCCACCCACAATTTGAGCTGACAGGCTTTTTCAGACAGTTTGCAATCCATTCACCAAGTGGCTGCATGTCCTTCACCTGCAAATTGTTGGCATGCGATTTCTACATAATAATCAGTCTGAGTCCTTTTGACTGGGCAGGTGTGTCCTGTGATATGTATCCATATCCTTGGCTTCATAAACACAATTCCAAAGTCTCCTCTACACATTTCATATTTCATTATAATTTTGTTTATAAATCAATATAACTAAAAGCAAGAAACTCCCCATGGGTGTCATTACAACTCAGCACTTACTTATATACTTCACTATACATTATAATACACTAGTACAGATGCCTTCTGATTACTCTCTTTAGAAATAAAAGAACCTTGATTTGAAATATTTACCGGTTCAGGAGGATGTTTTTACCCAATGCCAGTGTTAATTTACCATGTAAGCACTAATTAGCAGATACAGTACATTTATTTCAGGCAGTGACAGCTGGGGTTTTTTAAACAAAAAAATATTTAGCGAGAAGATGTCATTGTTAATTTTTACAAGTATACATTTACATACTTCAGATATCAATTATAAAGTATTAATGGAGTAAACAGCAGGATTATCAAAGCAATTTTGTAATTATTTTTAAGACTTTGACAAGGTTTCTGATAGCTTCAGTTTGTCAGCTGAGAGAATTTTTTTGATTCAATATCAAGCAAGTCTATCACAGGTCAGCTCAGGCATGGATTTGCTTTTTAAAAATGAGCTTAACTGCTTATTCATAACAAGTTCCAACTCTATTTTAAGTATCTTTATTATTTACCTTTATGTGGGAGTGTTATGGGATGCTGGAAAAGTACCATCCATAGCCTGAAGACGTATAGCCCACGTCTGGACTGCTGTCAACCTCAATAATGACAGTAAGAGCAGAAAACCTCAGTAAAGTAGTGGATCTTTGATCACCCCTCTCTTCCAACTCCACAGGTAAGTGGGTGATTTAAGATGGACTGCAACACAGAAAGATCTCCTAAGATCTAGATAAGATAGTGATTCAATGGGCCCTTTCTCTTCCTGATCAAAGAGTGAAGTCAAACTGTCTTTTAAGCAGTTGATTTCTCCTCAGCTATCTACTACATGAATAAAAACCTTTGAAACAGTTGGTCCAAAAAGAAGTACATCTCACCTGTCAAGAGAGATGTGGCAAGAATAGGTCTGCAGACTGTACTGGCTTTCAAGTGTTCATGAGCTTTTTGTGCACGTATGAAAACACTGTCATTGGCTTCCAGATCAAACTGCTGCACAGAAAAATACTATCTACATGAGGGAAATCATACCTGCAGATTTTGAGAAAGAAGCCTTCCTGACCCTTTAAATTCAGGAACAAAAAGAAAAAGGCTGCAAAAACTGAGGGTTAACAGAGTCATTGGTAACAGTCTGTCTCTAAGGATTGTGTCAGCAGTTCAGGCAAGATCTGTGTGGATACAGTCTCCAAGAAATCTTGCATCCTTTGGAACACAGAACTCATTGTTCATTTTCCACAGTAGATGCTCCTTTTTACTGAAGACAGAATTTGTCTGACATCATTTTAGTTCTCTGGCGCTCGTTGTCCAGACTGAACTCGCAGATCCTCATTATTCTCAATGCAGAATAAGCAGGCCCAAAGGGGGCTCTGGTGTTTCCACGGGCACAGGGTTGGTCACACACTTCACACCCAACCTGCAGCTAGCTACAGCTTACATGTCACAGTTGAATACAGACTGGTATTAAATGCTAAATGGAATATTTCTAAACAAAAAGTATCAGCCCTTTTACATTGCAGAGCCATTGTTGGATATTTATACCTAATAGTTACACTTGACAGGTTTTCCTGTTGTAGAAATACTGTTTCGGCCAGCATCACCCACACTATGTGAAACTCAAATCCAGATGCACATCAGTGGAAGACAGTGGCTTAAATATACAGTTTGGTCTAGTACAGTCCTTAAAGGTCAAGAAAACTTTTTGAGGCCAAGAAAGAGTAAGATGTCAGAGCAGGACAA
>VXBX01007777.1:834178-875013 GCA_013400415.1 Scytalopus superciliaris | reverse complement strand
AAAAAAAAAAAAAAAACCTCTTCTAGATTTGATCTCACTTTGTCTTTGGCATTAGCCATGGACAAGTCAGCAATATCAGCACTGCAGCAAGAGTAGTGCCAATGAAATGTCAACATACAACAGCTAAGTTTAAGAAGAATTCCCAATTCCCACTGATTTTAGCACGAAACTTCTCCAACAAGGTTAACTTATACTTCAGCACCTAACTCCACAGGCCCCAACTAGAAAATTTTAATACACCTTTAGTTTTGTAATCAACACAATGAGGACAAGGAGGTTTACTTCATGCTTTTGGGGGAGTTGTGGGAAGACATTAATTGCTCTTCACTGAAGGTGAATACTGTTCTATGCCAAGTTAGAATACAATCCCTATGGGCAAGCAGAAGCAGCGTTATCTAACACAGGTGTAACTACCCAGAACAGACTTGAAAGAAGGAAAAAAAAAATCAACCTGTTGGATTGCTAAAACAGGTGCAACACACAAAAACCGGCAGAAAGAAAAAGAAAAAAGAAGACAATACTGAAAAATAGAGAGAAATCAGCCCTGCGTTATTTCACAGACTACATTCTCTGGAGAAGTTGCCTTAATTCTCTATTTGGCCACAAGCTTTTTTGTCAAAGCTGAGTCCATCTAGTTTCCCTGTACTTCTCTTCCACCTTGCACTCCAGGAAACATGAAATCACTGCCTCTGTGTTACCCACATCACAGCGGAGAATTTAAACGAGTAGCTTGATTTTACGTGAATGCAGATACTTAGTGCAATTCATCTATGACCACCCCACCCAGAACTCAGTATGAACTAATTTTCTTGCAAAATACCTCATCAGTGAAGGTGCATCCTTACTTTTTTGTTGTTTTTTTCCCCAAATACTGTACACTCCTGGAAGCAGGGGTCTAATTCTGGTATCTGCAGAACCCAGGACACAAAGCATGGATCATAATCACAATGTAAAGAACAAACCCAAATAGGGGCCTTTTATGTACCAGATCTTGCATAAGTCTCCTCAAAATCCTAGAGCTTTGTCTGAATATTTTATTCAGCAACACTGAATTCAGCAGCAGCTAAGAATGAAGTAAGCTTAACTCTGAAAATTAGGCATACCTTTTTATTATCAAATGATAAAATTACTTTTTGTCCCACTTTGCTCCCATCACTCCTATCTCTGCTAAGACTGAATCCCTTAGAAACATTTTTTATGAAATGTAGCCACTCTAAAATAATTCTCCCCAGGAATAATTATAAAAGAAAGAACTTCCATCTATATTTAATTAAATCTGAAAAAAATTTACCATAATCAAAGGTAATTTAGACCTTTCACCAGGAGCTTAGCACATGTTGTCAATGATGAATTTTAGAAAGTTGCCTGAGTAGGGTCCATCTTTTTAACAAATAAAAGTGTGAGAAACTTTCTATTGTATTTCAAAAAGGAGTTTCAACTGAGAAGCAGACTCAGCAATATTTCATTCAGGCTCTTAAACTTAATGAAGGCCTGATCTACCACTCGTTAGGAGACATTGCAACAATGTCTGTGAATTGTTTGCATCAGGCACTTCGAGAAAGCAGTAATTTCTTTTTGTGCCATACTTTCAGACCAGCGAGGGAAAAACCATCTTGCCATCAGCATCAACAATAAAGTTTATACTCTTCAGTGAGCACTGGATTTCAAAGGGTGTTTGTTCCTCACTCGAACTTCAAATAACTTTGTAGAAAAACAGCTGCTGGTAATACCTAAGTATTGTGGCAAAAAAGGATAACTCACTTTAAAAATGCTGGTCTCTTCATAAGGTGTAGTAGTTGAGTGCCACAGCAAGGTCAGCCCCATGTAACAGTGGTGGGAAGGAGGTAGAGTCACATACAGTGCAACATGGATTCAGTCCAGCTCACAAGGGCATTTATCCCTAATTATGTTTGGGGACTTTCCCCCTTCTTTTTCTTTATCGAGCACTACATTTTTCTTTGCAAAGTTAACACCTTTCCCATGCCCTAGAAGAACAAAACAGTTAAAAATGGTTTTGTCAAAATTCCAGTCAGGATCCCTCCATCCCTGTACTGGTTTCCCTGCAGTTCCAATAGTCAGCAGACCTGAGAAGCACTTCTAAAATAGGCACAAATATGTTTTTTGCACATTTCCCCGTAGAATCAATCCTTTTCCAGTATGAGAGAGCCCAATATGTGACCATTCTCTGGGCTTACTGTTGTCTGCTCACTTATTAACTGTACTGGCATTTTTAAGCACCTCCCACTGAGCTGCCTTTTCTTACTCTGAACTGATGCTGGATTTGTACTGCACTGTTACTTGGTTTCCCTTTAAAAAAAGAAGAAAATAGGGGGGTCATTCTGTTTTTAAATAGACAGGCTGCTTGTATCTTCAAAAAATAAATACTTGAATACAGTCAGAATCAAGACTGTTATTTTCTTTTTAAATGGCAAAAGATTTTATTTTTTTTTATTTATTTTTTTTTTAAGTTTTGTTTTGCCAAAGTTCAGAAAAAGCATTTAGTACTACACTGGTCAATACAAACTTATTGCAAAAAGGGAGAGCCAGGGAGGAAGGCACTTCTCACAACTCTGCTGATAGCCTGGGTGCTTTGTTCACCCCATACATCTCATCTGAATGCAAGCCCTCGGGGACACATTGCCTAGTCTATGGATTTTCATCACCTGGAGGAATTGTTCCAGTTGTCTAATCTGGCTCCCCCCAAGGAGTTCAAACTTGAAGACAGCACAAAGTATCACTATTAATCCATGAAAATCGCATGGTTTGGATCCCTCATTTTCTCTGAGATTTCATCCACTCTTCTCATTCTTCCAGACCTCTGCCCAAACACCCTCTTCCCTCTCCTGACTGCCCCCACTGCACATGTCCCCTTAATAATCCCTTCCTCTCTTGCACACACCTGGGACACACATCGCTTCAGCTCCAAAATTTATTCTGGTGGTTCTGTCTGGGTGGGAGTGATGTTATTTACAACCCAAAGGTCCATGGCAAGGCAGAGCAAGATCATAAGTCTCTGGAGATTGTGTTCCCACTGTACAGACTCTTTCTGCTCTTTTGCCAACCATAGCCTCCTCCTAAATGGCTACAACAGCTCACCTGCACCAAGCTGAGGTCCCATTTTTGACAGGAAAAGTGCAGATACTGCAGACAGCAACTGCATATCCCTTGTCACATTCAGTAGGTGACACTTATAGGCCAATTTTCTAAGCAGTGGTTTGTTGGAGACATTTTGTGAAGTAGGTTGTACGTTCCAGGTCAAAAAAAACCAACCAAGCACAAATGCTGCTGTAGCACCACATTACACACTTTGGTTATAGGATTTGCAAGACAGCTGAAATGGTAACCTCTGTTCCTCAGCTATTCCATTGATTCAAGCTGCTAATGCTGCACATGCATGAACAGAATCCACAACTAAGGCCAAATCTGCCAGAGTCGAGCCAGCTCCCCAACAACAGAGGGGGGATTTGTAGCAGTTTAGAATCTCCAATCTGAAGGTTTAGTTTGAACAAGCAGGGTTTGATTTGGAAGCACTAAAACTGAAGAGGATATTGCAGATTTTCAAACCAAAACTCTAAAACCTAGTTCTTTAGGCTAGGGATGGTCAGCACCAGTATTAAATCTGCATGGGCACCTAGACAGAGGCACAGATGATGTGCCTACTCTGTGATGTTTTCCACATCCACATCTGCCACTACCAGCAGAGCTCTCCACAGTGTGAGGTTTCAAGCTGAGTAACCTGGCTCCTGCCCTGATGGTGCAATACACTGCTCCCTTAAACTGCTTTCCTTTTCACACACCTTGTAGGGACCATCTTTATGGGTGAATATCTGATGGGCCACACTGAACACTCAAACCACCTTCTGGATGGCCCATACCTCCAGAGACTCCCAGTGAGCCTCCAACCCTGCCGATATTGCCACAGTGGTGGTACCTCTATGTAGATATCTCCTGAGGTGCAAGTCCATGGAGGCCAATACCAGCCCTGCAGGACTTCAGCAGTGATCCTCTACCAAAGGATCTATGAAGACTGGCTAAGAGTGTTAGAGTGGTTCAGCCTGAAGAAGAGAAGGTTCTGGGGAGACCTAAGAGCACCGTCCAGTCCCTAGAGGGGGGCTACAGAAAACTGGAGAGGGATTCTTAGCATGTAGTGATAGGACAAGTGGTAACAACTTTAAACTTAAAGCAGGTTTAAATTGGATATTACGAAGAAATTCTTCACTGTAAGAGTGGTGAAACATTGGAACAGGTTGCCAAGAGAAATTGTGGATGCCCCATCCCTGGAAGTGTGGGCTCAGTGGGACCCTGAGCAACCTGGTCTACTGAAAGTGTCCCTGACCATGGCAGCGGGGTTGGAACTAGATGATCTATGAGCTTCCTTCCAACCCAAAGCTTTCCATGATCTTTCCAGGCTAAGTGGGCAATCTGGCATTCTCCAATCTAGGAGTTCAGCCAGCAGAGCCAAAGGGAGGCTCAGCTCTAACACAGCAAATGGATTTAATAACCAGTTGCAAAATGATTCTACCAAATAAAATCCTGTCCCTTAAGTGGTTTGAAACAGTTTTCATGTGCAGCTTCAATCCAGGAAACTAATAAAAATAACACAAACAAAAGGAGATTCAGCTTCTGAACAGTAATACAAATATATGCAGACAATTCAAATAATTCTTGCTCCTTTAATTCCTTGGAGTTGTAACTGCATATATTACAAAAAGCTTTAGGTATTAAAATATCATGTTTCCAAGCAATGAAATTGCTGCCATAAACATCCCTGGATCCACTTTTAGAACTACTTTAAATAGCCCATCTCTGTTTTGTTCTGCTGTCAGGTTTCCACCATTTTGGTGAGCCTCTTGGCATTGCCTCACCTCTCTGCTTACTTTGGGATCTTACTCCACATCACTCAGGATTCCTCAGGCTCAATAGCCAGCTTCATGTTTGCAGCACACCTTGGTCACCTTTACCACATTAGCTGGCAGTTCACTTCCCTTCACATCCTTCATGGCTTTACTGGCAACCAGGTGTACCTTCCAAGTATAAGCCCTGTCTAGCATTTACCACACTGAGTCCTTGTGTTAAGTCTTGGACACTTCTTCAATATAAGTACCAATTCATACCTATGCTGTCGTTCTGACATTTCTGAAATGTTCATTAGTGTGGTGCCCAGATCTTAAGCAGTTAAAGAGCTATTCTAACCTTCCCCATTATGTACTTTGAGCTTTATTAAGTATAATAAAATAAAAAAATATAGAATAAAGCAGAATTCTTTCCTAAAACACTTTGTGATTGACTGCTCTTCAAATATTTCAAGAAAATGACTGATTGGGAATTTTGTGTCAGAATAATTTGCAGGTAGAAAGATTCTTAAAATGAATTTTCTATAGATCATTTTCAGATCCTCTTCCTTCTCTCCCTTCTGCATTTAAAAGGGATTTTGTACCAGTGGAGAAGAAAAAAAAATAAAAAATAAAAATCAAACCAATACCTGCCTAGTGAATCTGACAAGTGACATCCAAGCAGGCTGATGGAAGTAGAGTGCTCCAATTTCTTCCTCTCATCTATACAACCTCCTTTACTTTTAAGTATGTTCATGGATCTCTGTGGAGAAGGCCCTGACTGCCTCCTTTTTGGCAACTCATTTGGATGGCTCTTCTTGGCCTCACTTTCTATCTGTAAACTTTCTATCTGAAGCTTCTCAGTAAGCAGCAAGAAAGCTCTACTTAACTACAGCTCTCCCCAGATTTTAAAAACCATTTGGAAAAAAACAAAACAAAAACCAAATCACTACATTTTCACATATTTTAATAATTACTAATTATTTTAATATTAAAAAGAGAAACACCAGCCAGCTCTACTGACAACTGATCGCAAGTAGTTTGTATATTGGCTGTGTTTAGAATATTGTCAGTACTGTTATCCATACACAAACTAATTGCCAGTGTTTCTGCTTGGTGACCATATTCTGCATTAGCTTATAGGGAGCTCTTAGAGTCAGAGACCATCAGCAGCTGTAACATCAGAAAACCAAAGTGCTATTGTGCTATTTTCTATAATATTCCACAGGAGAAAACTTTGTCTTCTCAGTAAAACACTCCCCTGTTCTATACTTTTGACCAATGTGATTTTGTAAATGAATGTATTGACACTACATATTCATAAGACAGTGTATTTAAATATGAAAAAGCTGAGCAGGTACAAACTACCAGTCAGCAACTCACTCAGTAGAAGCATTATTATTAACCACATTATTCTTTCAAGGAATGAATCCCTCAGCCTTGCAAAGAATTTCAGCAGATCTAAATAGCCCCATTCAGTCAATGAGATCCCACAAATATTTACCTCTTTTCCTGACTCAACATTTACTTTACATATCCCAAAAGTATTTTAAAACTCCTTTTGCCCAGACGTGTAAACCTTTATCCAAGTAGTCCTTCTTGCATCCCTATTCTCTAAAGTTCCAATTGCTTGTTGAGTGAAGATCAGCAGAATTTAACTGGCTCAGTGAGAGAATCAGTTTTCCAGCCGATGCATAACAGCAGTTTAACAGCAAGGATCAACAATACAAAGATGCTGGCAACAAAAGAAAAAAAAAAAAAAAAAAGGAAGAAAGAAAGCAAGAGTGAAAAGCATGGGGCATATAAATTCAGCTGGAAGAGAGAAAACAAACAAATATTGGAAACAAGTTGGGTCAAAGAGGCTGATTTCAAGTGATCTCACACAGATTACACATAGGAGAAAAGACAAGACTATACTGTCAGTAAACAGCTACTTTAGCTTTCAATTAACTGCCTATTCACCGCTCATTTTCTCTGCAGCTGCAGGCCCAAAAGCCAGACTCTGCATCTGCGGTACAATTCCTGCACCCATGGATTCCTCCACCAGTAAGGGATGTTTCTTTGCATTTATACCCTACAGTCAGTTTATTCCCAGCTTCAGCTGAGCAGCAGCCAAGGGAATAGAAATGTAGCTCAGAGGAGTTTCTCACTGTGCTTCACTCAGACCGTCTCTAACAGCAAGAAAGTGTGAACTCCAGAATTGGTTTGATAATAAGCTTAACCACAGAAGGAGTACTGCCTAAAGGGTGCAGATGCAGTAATAGATACATTCACACACATTCACAATCAGAGGTCACCAGGTATGTGTCCCCATTCCCTGACCCCCAAAATCGACCCTCTCTTTGACACCCTTCTTTGTGGTGAGCAATTCCCCCCTTGCTCTCCTAGACTTGCAGTGTATTTGCCAGTCTAATTTAAAGTGGGGTGCCAAGATGCATCTGCTTTATCTCTGCTCTGTTTGTGGGAGCCCCAGAAGGCACTGTGCACAAAAGATAGAAGGGCTGAAAAATCCTACAAAACTCTTCCCAACTGGACAGCCTGTCAGCAGAAATGAATTACAGCAAGGGGACCTGCCACAGAGCTATCAACACAGGAGATTTGGGATCAGCTAACTGGCTTCGACAGGCTCTCCTTGGCCTTAAGCACCGAGAAAATCCATAAACCACACTTTCTTTACAGGAACGTGTCCAGATGCAAAGGAAACAATTAGAAAAGAAAACGGGAGGTAGACATCCTTTTGGACAGTATCACACTGGAGCAGACAAGCAAAGTGTCCAAGTGATTTAGGAGCCTTGATCACAACAGTGACCAAGGAAAACACACAAACCCCACTGCATCTTTCAGTTTCTCCATCATTTCTAAGCAATAGGTTTGCACTGTAATGCTCTGGTTTCCACATGCTTTCCCAAAGCAAGCAAGGCTTTTGCAAGCTGCCCTGTGAGCCACAGGTGAATGTGCCTACAGGTGTCCCCTCCTGCTGCAGTGCTTGAACCTCCTGGCTGACTTGGATCAAGGTTTACAGCTGCGGTAACAGAAAAATCTCTCAACAAGTCAAGCAGCTGGGCAGAAAAGAGGCATCCAAGAAATATCCCCTGGGAATGCCCTTTCTACAGGAAGGGCCAAGCTTACCTCTTACTGAGCACCTGTGAAGCCTGGAGAGAGAATTAGGAAGAAAATCCTCATGAAGTCTTGGCCCAGGGGAAAGTTTCAATCAGAGCTGGCAATGAACCACAAGACAAAGCCATTGGAAACCAAGCTCCATTACTTCTACTCCACACAGAACTACTTATTTAAAGTATCTCTTATTTGAAGATCTCAGCAATTTAATTAAGTAAATGGCCCTCAGAGGCAGGTAAGTATCATGATGCTTATGTTACAGATGGTTTGCACTGAAGCACTGAGCAGTTAATCGAGTTACCCAAGACCACACAGGAGCGGCAGCATAGGAACCCACGAGTCCTGCCTTTCTGGTCTTTTTCTCTAACTAATAAAGATACTCAATTTGATTCACATTTGCAGGTCTTTACAGCAGTCCCACAACACAAAACCCAGTTAGCCCCATCTGCATAGGAGGCCAGAACACTGTAATGAACTGGCAAATCCTGACTTCTGCAGAATTTCCTCCCAATTGGCTCAACCTGAAGACTGCCATGTCTCACAGCAAGTTTTCTCAGCCATACCTCTGCTCTGGTTTTGCATGAAGAACCATGGCCATGTCCAGGCCAGGCTTTATAGCTGCGTGCAAGAGCAGTCACACTGGGCACCAAGCAGCTCACCCACCTCTGCCTGTGAAGCCGGTGCCTGAAGCACGTGAGCTTCAGCCATGCGCTGCACAGGATCCTCCAGGGCCAACCTTCCCAACTCACTGTGCATATGGGCACTGAGTCTGGCCCTGGATGCAATTCCAAAATGCAGAGCAGATGGAGCATCCTCCTGCAGATGTCCAGGAAAGTGGTAACAAAAGCTTGTCCATCTTGTAATCAGCTGTCCCTGATAATTAAGACTTCATTTTAAGTAATTCTATCATAACAGGTCTATTTATTGCCAAATTGTGGGTTGGGTTTTGGTTGTGGGGGGTTTTTTCGGGTTTTTTGTTTTGTTTTTTTGCCCCCCCCCAATTTTCAGCCTTGTGATTTTTCTTGAGCTCCAAAGCATTCAAAGCTGAGATTTACACAAGTCAGAGCACTGCTTCCCAGCTGGCTAGACATAGGCAAATAGCACCTTTGAGACCACAAATTAAAATATAAGAGAATGAAAATAAAACAGATCCTTCCTTTCCTAACCTTACATCTCCCACTGCTATAAAAGATGTTAAATGTTCATCACAATCTGCTTCTTCTAGCAGCTGGAAAGCTGGATTGTGTATAACTAAAACAAGACATCAGATACACGGAAAAATTTTGGTTCCCATGAGAAACAGAACCACAGGATGACACAGCTTCAGCTATAAAATCTATTATTTATTAAAATAGTACTGTTGGTAACATCATTATGGCTAAATAATAGTTTCAGCAAATAAAACAGCATGGTATACAAATAGCAAAGAAAGGAGAAAGTCTGGGTATAAATTAAATACAGAAGTGTGACAAATTGTAAAGATGAAACATCAGAAAATGTAAATGGAGAAATACATTTTGATTCTGTTGGACTGTATACACTTATCACTTAAAATGGAGCGATCTACCACTGAAAGAGGCAAAATATGGGATGACTGACAGCAGAGAACAGGCTCTTGTTGAGCTATTTACATGTTTGTACTCTGTGAGGCTAGACAGCATCCACAGCCCCCCAGTGACACTAACTGCTGGGTGCCCAGCCTGCACATAGATCTGGAGCTAGAGACATGCCCACTCAACCAAAGACAAAGCACATCAGCGTCCTTATCTGGTACAATGACAGTTTGCAGGGCTCTTCTCTTAGGAAAGGCCCATTGCTAAAGTTGTAGCAGGGCAACTGCAGTGTGCCAGTGTTAAAAAAAAAAAAAAAAAGGAAAAAAAAAAACACCACCACCAAAACCCACACATAAAGCCTAGTCTCAGCTTTGTATGGTTATTTCTTTTAATTAAATCATTAATAAAATTTAACTACAAAGTAATAAAACCCCAGTTGGATAAGCACTAGTTAACATACCCATGGAGCTACTGAAGTGAAATTTATTCAGTCTGATACACCAGTTCAATTAAACTTGAGGAATGCTGGTCTCTCCACAGCTAATCCTCATCTAGCTCAGTCATTCAGAAGTTAAGGGAAGATTGTTTTTAATTTATCAAAGTTAGAATTCCACAGTCTCTTTGAGAATAGAAGGAAGCACATGCCGTGCCACTTTCAAGCAATGTCAGTAACTTACAGATGCAAAGGAGAATTTCTTATTATGTTGAAGGAAACACAATCACATTGTGCAGCTGCTGTTTAGGACTCTGAAACATGTCCTGGATTATCAAGTGTGTTCTTAAAGGCATCCTGTTCAAAAGAAGAAAACAGGTAAACAGAAAAGTCCCTAGACTAGAACTGGCTCTGAGCATAACAGCCCTGAGTAAAATGTTTAAGAGGGTTTTTTTGTTGTTATTTTATATTAAACCATGCTCATGCTTCAAACAATGGCAAGTGCTAAGTGTTCAGAGGAAATATAATCATCTGCATCAGGATGCCTGAAGGCAACATCATCTTCCAGACCCATATAACATGAGCAAGTATAGAAACTATGTTGTGTTTATTATCTACTTCTTGTAAAAAGAGCCAAAATTCTCCAGAGGGGATGGGGTACAGCTCACTGAGGAGGTACAGGGGTCCTGGCAGGCAGATAACACAGCACAAGCCAGCCCTCTACCCTGGCAACAAAGGTGGCTGGCAGCCTTGCAGGGTGTAGGAACAGGAGCCCAGCCAGTAACCACGGGAAGCAATTATTCCCTCTGTTCTGCACTTGTTAGGTATCTTCTACAGTTTTTGCACCCCCATTGCAGAGAAGCCTTCAATAAAGTGGAGCTTGCTCAGGGCAGAGCTGGGTGGACACCGGGATGAAGCACCTATGCAGAAAGTCAACGGCAGCAGGGCCTGCTCAGCCCAGAGAGGGACATGGCTTTGGGGGGGTCTCATCAAGAAGAGAAGGCAGGCTGCTCCCAGTGGGGAATAGTGAGAGAATGAGAGCAGGCACAACTTGAAACAAGGGGATCAGCCTAGACACAAGGGAGAAACATTTCCCCAATAAGGACAGTTAGGCAGTGGCACAGGCTTCCCAGAGACGTTACACAGCCTTCTTCTGAAGAAGTTTTCAAAATCCAACAAGGAAGAGCTATTATCCACCTGTCTGGACCTCAAATTGTCCTTGCTTTGAGTAGGAGATTAGACTAGAGATTTCCTGAGGCCTCTCCCATTCCAAGTTACATTTGTCTGGCACACTCTGCTGCAAAGCAGGCAGTGCACACACCAATGTGTGAGCACAAATATGAAACCTCAGGGGCTTCTCTTGGACAGTATACGTAGACTGGTGGTTCAACTTAGGGACTTCTGGCTATTCTTTGGACCCAGAGTTTTATTTGCCTAAACAGGTGGCATGAATGGATTTGTATCCACACAGCAGGAGGGGAAGCTGTTCCATCTATGACTTCTTTCCATTTTAATATAGCTGGTACTATAGCATGTTTTTTACTAGAGTGCAGGAGTGTGCCTGCAGCACTGACATCCACACTTGTACCTGCTTGTAACAAGGACTTCCTCCTGTGTTAGTCTGCCTTATCTTTGCTCACCCTGGTCCACAGATGCTCAAGTCATTCTCTGGGATTTGTTTTTTTTTAAAATCCCAGTGCTGTGAATTGTGGAACACCTGGGTTTGGTTGCAGACCAATTTTGTCATTACATGAATGTTTATCATTCAGCTCTGAATCACACAAAATGCAAAACTCAAGTATGTCAGCCAAAAATAACAAGTAATTTCAAGGTAGAGTTGATCATCTGGACCATCAGCACCTGTATACCAGTAAGTACACAGACACATCATGATCACAGCTTATGTTTCATTTCAAAAGGTAACGAACAACATCACAAGGGGCCAGTACAAAGGAAACAAAACTAAGTTGGGAGACAGCACTCCTTTCTTTGGAATGAAACAAGGGAAAACCCAGCTGTTCCTCCTCCAAGATACTCTGAATCATCTGCTTCTAATTATCACTAAAGGGTAATACATAATCACAAGTCAAACTTCTTTCTTATAATTGAACTGCCCATGTTAATGCAGATCCTCAGCTGAGTCTTTCCCCTGTCACAACCAAGCAGCCTTGGCAAGTTCAACCACCATGGTGACTTTGATGATTTAACACAGGATGATGGAAAACACACCCCTTATTCCTCACCTCTTTTTCCTCCTCCACTGCAAGTCTCTGCTTTCCTGATTTCTGTCTCTCAGTCCTTCACTGAATGTGGGGGGGAAAGCCACCAGGAGCTTTGTGCAATTCATGTTGATTGTGAAGAACTGACCTCCCAGCAAGAGCTCAGCTGCTCCACAGCTGGGAAGCCTGTGCTCTTTCCTGCCTATTTCATTTTGATAGACCAAGACTCCCCGGAGTTTTACTAACATATTTATGCAGTGTGTGGGTTATCCCAACAGCCACCAATAAATCCTATTATCTTTCCTCCACAAGTCCTGATAGCACTGAGTGATTGATGCACTAAAACTTGGTATAAACATGGAGATAAACATCTGCCATTCCTTTCCTTCCTTGTATTTACAGCACCAGCAGTTTAGAAGTGACAACCCATTGTTTCACTTTGGCACAGCTGTTCTAAAACTGCCTGAATAACAACAGAGGCTATGCAGAAACATTCATCTTTTCTTCCCGGGGGAAATAGCGGCTTTACATCCGCCACCACAGTCCCCCTTCTTTTTAAAGGCAAGTGCACCAATAGTGCTCTTAAAATTGGGGATGATAGATACCTATCAGGAGCATTTAAAGCAATGGTACCCAGCTTCTGGTTCCTGGAGGTTGGTATACCAGATTAAGGATACATGAAGCTGTCATGCCTTCCTTGGGAGGAAGGAAAAGATTCAGCCATCAGAACATTACACGCTATGTATTTTTACCTACTGATCAGCAAGGCATGCAGACCACTGACTCAGGGACCCTGAAAGAAACTATAATTGTCCCATGGAAAGCTGCTGCCTCAATGAACTGGCATTGCAAATAGACACCAGTGGAACAACTTCTAAAGGTTTCCCAAGCTATGTACCAAACCAGCTGCCCCAAATCCATTCCTGGTTTCTATTCAAGAAAGATAATTTCTCCAGCATACAGGCATTGGACATACATGATTGCTTTATCTGTTAGAATAGAAATTACCTAGTAGAGAAAAAGCCTGAAGGATCTAATGAGAACTATTATTTCAAATTTCCCCCCATACTGAGGCTGTCTTCAGTTTCTTAGACTCTGTCCAACCCTAGGCATGAGCAGGACAGATCATCCCTTTCCACCCTCCAAACACTGCAACCCACAGCTCATGTTTAGGGTTGTTAGCTTTTCACTCTTGTAAGCTTTTCACTGCAAGCTTACAAAAAGCCATAATACTTCAATGTCCTTTCTCAGTTGACTTTCTTTGGCCCACAACATGATAAAAGACAACCATATATTAAAGTAAATTCAAATCATAAGAGAACACACAGTGATCTGTAAAGTCTAGTTTAAGCGAAAGGACCAAAAAAGATAAACATATTCTGCCACAGCCAGGTGCTGCACTGTTCTCCAAAGGACTAAAAAACCTGAAGCGCAGTAAGAACTCCAGTGTGCTGGCTGCAGGGTAAGTCTGAATTAAAATACAGCTCAGCTTGAGAAATTAATTTGTTTGATCACAAACAGGAACACTACATTGGGAAAGAAAACCAAATCAAAGCATTTCAAGTTCCAAGCAGAGAGGCATCAATCATTAATCATTTGACTCAAAGGACAAACAAAAAGGTAGAAATTAAGTGAA
This sequence comes from Scytalopus superciliaris, assembly GCA_013400415.1. Lineage (NCBI taxonomy): Eukaryota > Metazoa > Chordata > Aves > Passeriformes > Rhinocryptidae > Scytalopus > Scytalopus superciliaris. The sequence continues at coordinate 861,223 of VXBX01007777.1, read as the reverse complement.
GTATCAATATCACTTCCTTCTGATAACCCCATTGTTATTTGTAATAAGAGTTGGTCAAAAAACCTATGACTTTCTTTTGAAGGAAAACACATTGGAGAAAAATAATCCTCTCTGAAAATATTTACTGAAATTTCTTGATTGAATATTGATTTATTTGATTTCTAGACTGAGCTTTTCTTTGACCTTGTTCACAAAAAGAATGTTTCTCTACATTTCATTTCAAAACAGCACTTAGAGTATAGGTGGAGAACAGTGGAAAAAAGGGAATAGGGACTACTTTTGCCTTATCTATTTCTTATATATCTACAGTAGGAGAACTGGAAAAGGGTAGCACCAAAAATCCAGAAAGAACAACAAAGTTGGGGTGATGCTGATTTTTAACTGGGACCAGGAGTTTTAGTCATATGAAATGAAGAAAACAGTTAAAATACTCAATTCATTTTTATTTGGCCAAAACATACAATCTGTCAAAACAAATATGATTTTGCAGTAGATGCTATCTTCACTTTCAGAGAGTATTAGCATTTCAAATATTTAATAGTGAAGAAAAAAATAATTTAATCTTTTTAAATCCCTAGAAATAATTAAAACAGCAATTCATCAGTTCTACATGGTTTAAAGGAAAGCAGATGTCCAATATGCCACTTGTTTATCACACTGGAGAATGAAACCTAAAGCAAATAAGAATTATTGGCTAAGTACCATTGCCATGAATTTGTCCCCCCTTTAACCTTGGTAATAAGTCAATCTTCTCAACTTACTGTTAAGGAAGACACTGCAGAATACAAGAGGGCTAAGCATGGAAGTAGAATCACTTTATTTGACTAGCAATTTGGCCCAAGTCAGAAGTGACTCAGAACAGCAGGGGATAGTGTTGTATCATTGTGACATTCATCCCTACTTTTTCTCTACCACTTTAGGGCCACAAAACCAACAGTATTTGCTGGAAACCAGAGCAATCACCAGAAAAATGTCCCGGGATTGGGAGGGAGCATCAGTTTCCTCCAGCACCACAGCAGAGGCCAGTGATTGCTCATGAGAAGCCAGCAAACAAAGCAGTGCTACCCAGCCTATCACTCAGCATTGTCTGTAATAAAATAAAACCAGGCACTACAGCAACTCCGAAACCACTTATTTTAAAAACACCATATAAAAAAATTCTCACCCTGAAGTGTTTATTTCTATTTAGATGTTTTTCACTTTTGCTCAGTTCCTGCCACAGACTCTAGAGCAGCAGGGAGAAAGCACTTAAACTGCCAACCTTGATGTGCTGTGCCACACTTACACCTACAAGAGCCACGGGGTGCGCAGCCTGCTGCCAGCCTCAACAGAAACTAACAGGGCACCTGAGCTGTGGGTTTAAGGCACTGGTGGCTTAGCAGGCATTTCAGCAAGATCCACTAGGTTTGCTTTGGCATCCAAAATAAGAGTTTGCCAGATACGTCCCCTCCCACAGCAGTAATCATCCACAGCATTAGCAGAAAGTTAAACACTTCACTATTCCAGCCCAACACAGGATTTTAATCTATTAGTGAAAAACAAGATGCCTCCATCCATATTGTAAGAACACACACACTCCCCTGCCTATATATAAAGCCCTTTCATTTTATGATCAGTACAATAGTTCTGTGATAGAGCAGGCTATAATATTTTATTAATGTTAAACTTGTCCACCTGGGAATCTATACAAATCACTGTAATTTTGTCTCACTAATGGTTGTTATCAATCTTCTCAACAAAATGAGAGCAAAATAATACAGAATTCTCTCTCACTTAATTTTTTTTTTTTTTTTCCCCCACCCTTCTCTCTCCCCTTCTTGTCTGGGCTTCTATCCAAAGTCACAATGAGTTGAGAATAGGATGTTCAGAAAGTATTTTATAATTCTTTAATCACCAAACTTTGACATACTCTAGTCATCTGGGTTGGAGCATTTTGATATAAGCAGATCCCATGTAGCGACAGAATCAGGTCAGCAAGGCAATTAATCATCTCTGCATTTACACTCTCAGCAAAACAATACAAAACCAAACGAATGGATGGATAGAGAAGATGGGAGGAGGGACACCGTAACCCTGCTCTGATGGGCACATAATTGGCTTGGCTTTGCTTCTGCAGTCACAGTGGAAAGGTGCACAGCTCACATTTATTAATATACTTGCAGAGCCAACCTCTGGAAACACACAGCAGTGTGTGGGTGGCTCAGAGTATCCACGAGCATCTCAGCTGCTGCTGCAATTCTCCGTGCTTAGCTCTTTTCCTTGCATTGATAGTGCGTTGTATCCTAAAACAGAGAGCTTGATACCTCAGCTTTTAAATACAATGTAGTGCCTAAGGCTTGGTAACTACAATTTTTCTGCTAGTGTTTCAACAAACTCTATGGGAGTAGTACCACTACAGTCGAGCACATGCTGTTTTATCCCCAGAATGGCTTTATTTCCCACTGTCTGCTACCCCACATGTGCTTCTCTACTTTCACCTACATGGGAAACAATTTCATCACCAGTTTTAAAATTCTTACTAATAGTTCCCCTCTAACTATCCTGTTGCTCTAATTTTCTGTAAGCTCAGAGAATTACATATAAACTGCTTCCACAACAGCATGAGCAGGTTTCCCAAAATGTCTTGCAAATGATCTTCAAATTAAGTCCCACCAAAACAAACCCCATCCTTCTGCTTTCCACTCTAGTACCCCTGGGAAAGAGATCTTGTTGCATCCAGAAGCACACTGAGGCACAGAAGGGGTAAATGTCTGGAAATTGGGAATCAAGCAGCGTCATTGATCTTTTTCCCTGCTCACCCACTCAGGTGAGCAGACACCCCCAGAGGCAGAATAAACTCATGAGCACAAAGATTATGATGAGACAGATCTATCTGGGTAATTCTAAACAGGCTGTGAGCAAGTCCAGGGATGATTATCTCCCTCAATTCACGTAGACTTTAGCATGCTCAGTGCTTCTGCACTATGTAACCTAGACTAGACACTGAAATAGATGGATCATAGGATATGAAGTACTGGAGTCAATTGTCATGACTCCTCTTTTTCACCTAACAACAGGTTTCCTCAGCCATAGGAAAGAACTTACAGTAAAGAACTTTTACTTAAAAGAAAGAACTTCCCCCAGACATTATCCATCTCCTGTCCCCACAACACACATTCACACACTGACAGACAGGAATCAAAAAATTACCCTTCAGAAACCTCCCAGAGGCCAAATACTGGCAAGTTAGCTTCTGATTTCAGGACAGGACATCCAGTGGTCTGAATATCTGCACACAACATTGCACACACTTAGCTGTGCGAATTGGGGAAAACTCAAAACCCACTTTTTGCCTCATTCAGAAAGTTCAGTGAGAAACACCAAACTCCTTCACTGTATTCTTCTCTTCCAGTCCCGGGGATCAAAGAGTCAAGAAACAGGCTCTCCCTAGTGCCATGACTGCTCTGGTACTGCCAATAATAAGTTCAGTCAGTTAGGAATTACTTAGACAGAGCCAAGATCAATAAAGCTATAGTGTGGCAGAGGCAGCTCAGGCAGGCTCACAGGGGGCATAACCAGAAGTGATGGGTTGAAATTAAGCAGAAGGAAAATTTTGGCTGAATAGCAAGAGAAATTTGCTTTGCTAATAGGTCAGTCAATTAGACCAAACACACCACTCTCAAGGGAAGCATGCAGGGAAACCTGTCACTAGGATCACTTAAAACTGGAGTGAAGGACCTCCAGAGGTTGTCACTGCATAAGCAATTCCACACTACACATTTCAGGAGCACTGCAGTTCTGTCTAGCCCATGGGATCAAAGCCAAAACTGTCCAGCTTACACTACCCCCCTTGAGGTCTTAATAACCCTTTCATACCTATACCAAGTCTACATTTCCAAAGGCAACACAACTCTGTTTCTCCCTCCTTTTGTATTTAATCTTCCCATTCCCTCAGAACGGCATTCATATAGGTAAGTATTAAATTTCAGAGTGTTAATTATTTGAAATCTAGCTATCTTATCAACTATCACTGACAGAGAAAGCTACTGAAATAGGAATTTATGATAGAAAGTACTGAGGTCTCTCCAACAGCCACCCAGAGAGTCAGAAATAATAGTTGTCCAATTCTTTGAAAGCTAAACTTTTACTGATTGAGTTACCTGGGCAATCTTAGCTTCTTAAAACACTAATTTGGTTAGCTGTGATCATGTGGCTGTGACATAAAAGACCTCTGCTTGTTTACAAAGCAAAACAGAGACCACAAAAGGACAGGACTTCTGCTTGTACAGTGCAAATACCACAGAGTGAAAATTAAAAGATTGTGCTGCCAGAACAGCAAATGGATAACAAGATCTAAATAGAATTATGCTGAGTATTAAGGAAGCACGTTTCAATAGACACATCAGAAAGATTTAAGTACTTGCCAACAACCACAGCAGGGCAAACCATTAAATCCAGTAGTACACCAGATCCTGGTCCATCAATGCAGGTGCTACGTTTCCCACAGCAGCAGAGATCAGACCTCTTTTACTTAAGACACCATTACCTGCTGTGTTTTTGCAGTATCACTCCTTATCAATAGTGGGATTTGAACCTTGGCCTGCCACCATGATGCTTCCAACAAGAAATTATTTGTTATTGAAGAAAGAGCACAAGGAAGACCTACCAAAACAGCAAAAAAATGCAATGGGAAAGAGCACTGCAGAAACATGGAGAAGCCCACAAATAGAGTAAGTGAGAATTAGGAGTTAAATAGGTTCTACATGTCCAAATTCCTTGAAACTTGCAAGAGGCCACTAATCTTGTCAGGAGCAGTCATACTGATCAAACCATGCTTGTCCTGAAATTACTTCAGACCATGACTACTCTCCAATCCAGAGATAAGACTTGAAATCAGTCTTCCACTAATAATGATAATTCCTCTGCTTTTTCTTCAAGTGATAGTTTTCTCTGTCCCATAAAGATCAAGAAGGTCAAATATCCCATTCTTCACCCAAATTCCTCAGGCATGCTAGCCCAGACTGACTCAAGGCAGTAGACATGCCTATCTCCTCGGCTGCAAATTGTTTCTCAGTTATTGCCCTTGTCCTATTGATGTGACAGAACCTGCCATGGCCAAGACACCATTTTGACATTTGAATCTTTGTCTGCTTGCCCTCTTTTAAATGGTTCACTGCATTTCCTTAAGGTATATTTTGAAACAAGGAACAATCCCCTAAGCACAGACTCCAGGCTGCTATAAGTTAAAAGACAAGCAGGTTGTCTAGGCACATTTTCACTGTAAACTATAGCTGGAAATCAAAAAAGCAAGTGAAAAAAGCACAAGATTTTGCATATTCAGATCTGTGAAGAAACCAGTATCTCTGTTTCTCCAATAGATGGTGCTAATAATTTCTTTCTCAGATATTCATAAGTGAAAAAGGTGGGTTTCTTTTGTGGCAATGCTGCAGTGAGAGAGCTGTGAAATGGGGCAGAGAAAGCAAAGAGCAGAACCCCAGCAGGACCCCTGGGGATTCCCATAATAAAGATGTAAAGTGAGAATTCTGGCTCACCCCAGCAGTGCTACCGGTGCTTTCTAATCTCTTTTCATTTAGTGCTAAGTTCCTAAACCTTTCCTGAGTCTTTGCAGTATCCTTTTCCTTATGTGAGTAAGGATGAAAGGTAAAGGCTTTTGAGGAAAAGTGTACTGGCTTATCAATGCAAAACAGGGAGAATAACAGCTTCCATCTTCTGTCCATCCTCTGAAATGAATACAACAACCAAGTCGTAGAAACAACAGTTGCTTAGTGTTGTGGTTATCAATCAACAGCATGCTTCCACTAAGGATTGCTGCAATTAAAACATTTTCCGAATTTCCCTGTTTGTTTTTTCCCCAAACACAACAAGGATCTGGTTAAATATACCTCAAAGTATTAGAAATCTGTATCAGGGCTTGAGAACTGGATAATTAAGAAAGAAATTCACTTCCCTAATTGGGATGAAAAAAGCAAGACAACAGAATGTGTAAGTACAAGAAAACTACGCTATTAAGAATAATTGCAATGTTAACAATTTCAGTTGTTTCAAGAGCTCTTAGCAAAACTATCACCTTGGCTGTGTCCAATCATTTTATTATTTTTATTTTTAGCACACCAGAGCTGTTTCATTTGTCCTAAAACTTCTCATCCAAGGCTCAGGCCATTATCCTACATCCACTGCATAATTTGTCTCAACTTACATTCCCAAGTGGCTGTCCTAAAACTATAAAATTCCTGCTGTATTTTCTCACCTACAGTTTTGTCAGCCACAAGGGCTATTCAGTTGTTCCAGACCCCAAGAAGTGCCAAAGCAGATGTTAAGAACAAAAGACAGGGTCAAGTAATTTTTAAGCACTATATATAGTTTGGCTGCACTGGCTTATGCATTAGGACTAGAAAGTAATGGGAAACTCAGTCAGACACAGATGGGGTTTTAATGGCAGAAGTGCCATGGTCTGAAATTTGATGTTTTGTTCCAGGAAAGTTAGAGCAGGAATCAGGCAGAAAACATCCCTGTGGAGCACACAGCAAATGGCAACTGCATTCAGTCATTCATGTTCTCTCCAGATGAAGCATCACTCATGGACAGTACCTGAGGGATCTGGCCAAAGATCCTCTTTGCAGAAAACAGCCAGCTCGGAAGCAAGAAATGAGACAAATGCCACTCTTTGCCTGGCACTTCAGGAAGGAGGACTCTTGAGATTCACAGATAGTGGATCTCCACTGCCCATATGAATGTGTTGAGTACTTTGTAGCTGGTCCCAGTGTTCCTTGTGCTATGCAGTATGGAACAAGTAGTGAGGGCGAAACACAGAACACCAGCAGACCCAGACAGTCAGGGCATGTGCCTTGGTACATGTGGTGTTACTCATAACACAGGAACTTGTATTGATACAGCTCAACCAGTGAGCCCTAAGAGATCTTCCCCCTCTACCTCTGCATCTTATTAACAAGGTATTGCAGTGCACCACAAGCCTCTCAAGAACCCAAGAACTGATGTGTTCCGTGAGAAGCAGGGAAAGCATTTAAATGTTCATCCTACAATTCAGGAAGCAGAGTCACCACAAGGCACACGCATTTTCTGGAAAACACATAGGAACTCTGCAGCAGAGGAGATAACTGAACTGAGATTTCCCGAGCCTCACCTCAGACCCACAAGCACATGAACTGTCCTGCCTTGCTTCTGCCTACAAGACAGCTCTTCCAAAAATAAATAGATATATACCTGGCTACGAAATCAGATGCAAATCCCTTCCTCTACAGAACTCAGAGGTATTTGGAAATTAGCATGGGGGAAGTGAAGAATACTCTTGAACTGCAAATGAATAGAAATCAAGCTAATATACAGCATATATTGCTGATTTTCGCATGCTTGAATTTAAGCTCTGATCCAGAGAGAAAATGGCTCTAAAATATTAACCACAGTCATTATGGAAGGCTCACTTCTGACAATGTGTCTTATGGTTCATTTACCAAGAGAAAATGGGTGCAATTTTAGCCAGTGTTAAAATTAATCTGCTTTTATCAGAGAAAGGAAACTAATCCCACCTGCCCAGTTCTTCTGTACTCTGTTTTGAGAGGAGACTAACAGAGGCAGCAGGTTTTAAATAACTAGGCTTCTCTCTGAACCTGAGATTCTGTAGGTTTTTACTCATCGAGGCTGAAAAAAGATTTCTGTGAGGCCAAACACTTCACCCAGACAAACAGAATTCCTACAAGGCCAAGTTCATAATCAGTGCTGACCCTGATCTGACTCAAAGTGGGTGTCCACAGGACTTTTAATTTCTTCTTTGGGGAAGGTCAGTTCTCAGAAGCCAGTCAAATCTGTGATATATGGAAGGAATAAAGGCAAGAGTAACATCCAACTGTACACTCAATATCAACCACACACAGTCCCCAGAGTCACAGACAACCCTCCATCAACTTTATAAACCCTTTCACACACACTGAGTTCACCCAGACTTCTCTCTAAGCTCATGAACTCCTGCTCCAGCCCTGCTGAAGGCAGAGACATAACCTCAGCTGCTGCATGCCCCTAAGCCAGAAAAGATTTCTTGGGGAAAGAGGAGAAAGTCAGGAGGGCCATGAGAAGGCAGAGTTCCCTCACAAGTTAGCACCCCTTTAGAGAACTGCTCTAAGTCACACAGCATATCCCCATGGAAAGGGTCCAGGGTGAACTTGAATGATCCCCTTCACACCACATAAGGAACTGGCTTCAGAGACTGATCCCTCTAGTTGCTCTCTGTCTTCTTTAGCTTCTTTTTGCATCCAGAAAGTATATTTCAGTTCTGCTGCGAAACTTTAATCACTCACTCTTCTAGGCTTTAGTTCTCTATAGATTGCTTCTATTGGCAGCAAATCCTAGGAGAATTATTATTTTTTATTAGTATTATTATCTTCCAGTACTGAATACATAACAATAGCTCTCTAGATACAGCAAATAGATATGAGGAAATGAATGAACTCATGTCTTTCATTTAAGACACTCCGGTTTTAGTCCTTTTGTTCAGAAACAGATTTAGCAAGAATTTAGGAGTTGCATGTTGGGGGCTGAAATAAATTAGGTAAATAGCAGGAGAGGGAAGCTTGCTATGACTTCAAAGTACAATCAACACAATGATGGGACTTGATGGAATAAGAAAACTAAAGCTGAATTTAATACAAATGGCTCCATTGTTATCAAAGATTCTGTACAAGCTCTAATGATAATTCAATTGCATTGTTCACTGGGGAAAAAGTAGATGAAGATCATTTAATGTTTTATAATTGGCAAAATATTTCATCCTGACTACAATTTACCTTCTGTGTGAGGAAACAGGAGGGGTGTCAGTGTCAGGTTGCAGGCAGTTACATGAACAGACCTACACTCTGCTTATGCATACACCAGGGGAAATACTGTTCAGTGGCAATAGATGCCATCAACTAGAAGATTCTTGTCAAGGTTTCTGCATTGTTCTCATCATGTCCCCACTTTGCATAATGGATGGGATTGCTGGAACATTTCATTTCTGATGGTAAGACTGATCTGAGAATAAGCACTTCTCCCACATACCTTAAAATACTGTTTTTCTATTCCAAAGTCAGTTTATTTAGAAAGTTGGGGTATAATGAAGTGGATTAAAAGGCAGGACAAGTGCCAAACCCTGTCTTGAACATGACAGTTCCTAACCCAAAGAGGCTCGCAAGGAAACCATGGCACTTCAGCAGAAATGCAGCACCAGATACCATCCCAGACCCCCATCAAGATGGTTCCTTTATTCCACTGTGATCAGAGCCAAATAAGAAATACTAGATCTGCTCATTCTCATCTTCCTAATGGCAAAAAGTAACTGAAAACCTAAAAACTCACAGCCCAGAAGAAAAATTATGAGACCCAAATCAACTGATTTCTGAAAATTACTTCCAGTTTAGTGCAAGAGCTCATGGCAGCAGAGCAGCTAATGCATACTGTTACCCCTGCAGAGCACAGTTCTATATATTAAGCTCTCCCAGCAGATGAGCAACAAGAAAACAGGTAATTGTTGTCCCTGAGATATCTGGAGCACCATTGACTGCAAGATGCTTTGACCCATCCAACTGCTATGCCTTGACCTTGCTAAACTGACAGCTGCAACACCTTCACCTTCCAGAAAGACACTGTCATTTTCTTACACATAGCCTGGTGATACCATTTGTCTTGTGATGCCAACAGGAGTGAAGCTGGTGTAACAGGTGGAAGAAGGGGCAGTTGGGACCTTCTCATCTGCCCACTATCTTTCACCATGGCCATCCTCACTGCCTTTCAGTGCCAGGGACTAGACTGCAGCAATAACCAGGGTGAATCAAACACATTCTTAATGAAGATTGCCAAAAAGAAGGGTGGATCTAAGTACTGATTTCTTTTCACATCTCACAATAGAAATCACACAGAAAATTCAAAAATCCTTTTGACTTCAAGGCATATATTTGACAGTCTTCTAAGCAGAACTATGAACAGCAGTGCAAGATTTGTCTCTTCTGTTCTCGAGAAGGAACTATGCACTAGAAGGTCTCCTGCCAAAACACTGGCTAGAAAGAAGGTACTTGCGGGTTAATGTGGGTGTTGGCAGATCTTTAAGAGAGGCAAGCCAAGCTGTGCTTCACTTTTGAAAGTTAAAGAAGTTGGAATGATGGGGAGAGAGGGGGTAACATTAAAAAAAAAAAATTAATCAATTGGAATGGGTGAAATCACCTTTGAAAGAAGCCAAGAGTCAACAGCTGATAAGGGGTGTTGTAATTCTTTGTCAGATCAGAAACTCTCAGCCCCCTCGAGATGATAACTGGAGGATATCAGGTGCTAGAATCTGCCTCTTTCTGCCTTTTATAACATACCGATCCATTTAAAATCATCCCTTCACCACAGGCTGCCAACAGCAACTTAAAAAAACCACCAAGGAGCAATGCCTTAGCACAAGCTTCTGTGGGGACATATGCAAAAGCTTCTGCTGGGAAAAAAAATCTGAGGATTTAGGTGAAGTATCTCATACTAGCACAATTTAAGGCCACACATTAGCCTACCTGTGAGAACTGCCCACCTGAGGACTCCTCATCTTGAAAGAAAATTCAGTTTAAAAGCATAAGCTAAGGTAAACACAAGTACTTCAGGTAACTTGCTGCAAGTCAAGAATATGTACGACATTGCCCCTCCTTAGCTCAACAGTGACAGCCCACTACACTTCCTGTCTGAGCCTCAAATCCAAACCAGATTGGAAACACTCTGCTGCAACTGCACCATCAGCCACAGGAGAGCTCTTTTCTAAGGCTGCATGCTCAAAAGGCAAAAATGCACCACCAGAATTCCCCACTGAGACCAGGGCAATCCCTTGTCCATGTTAACTTTTGTCACAAAGATACAAGTGGGCCCAAAGGCTCTTGGTTTTGCTTACATCATCCTTCTCAAAACAAAAGCTACTACACTACAGACTTTTGCTTTCACCAATTATTTCATTCCTTTCTGAGCCCAGACAGCACCTCTCCAGCTATAAGAACTTGTACCTCTACAAGTAGCAAGGCCATTCCCTGCCAAATTCAGGAAGGTAAACAAAATGCATCTCTTCTGGCAAAATGTCTCCATACCAATTTATGTAATTGCCCACACCTCTGAAGAGGGTCTTGTTCACGTATTATAGCTCTGGCTCTAAGCATTGAAGCACAATTAAACCAGAAGTATAAGACACAACATGATGGCTCATGTCAAACCTCTGCAGGTGGTGGTTAAGAGAGGTGACTCAGGGATGCTAAGAACAATGCAAGCAGGGAAAGTCACAGCATGGAACACTAGTTTAAGGTAAAATTCTTTCCTCTACACCTCACCCTCCAGCAATATCTCTGCCCACTGAGTAGGAAATTTTGGCTAAGAGTGTTAATATCTGCCAGTGTATTACCTTATCTCCCTTCTCCAAGCTGTTTCACCAACACAGAATCAGGCTTCTTTACTTGTAACCTGGTTCTTACCCTAAGTCTTTGTTACCAGCCAGTGCTTCTACATCACTTAAGTCCAAAATCCCCAACAGAAAAATCATTACTCCTCTCCAAAGAGGTTTTCCCTTTGTATGAAATCAATTCAGCCATCTACACCTAGAATAGCAAAATGTTCTTTTCTCTCTAGAGTCTCTTTTTAGCTAACTCCAGAGCTAAAACCACACTTAAAACCTATTGTTCTGATTACATTATGCCAATCCACAAACGTTGCCTTGTCTCTCATTTTCCATTGCCTGCTTTCATTTCTCTAGATCACCTCCCAGAAACTGAGCTTTCTAACACCATCGTGTTATTCCGCTCTGTCAGCAAGTTAAACTTGGTGCTCCATTCCCTATGTTTTCCAGGTGACATCCCAGCATACCACTGTCCAGACTTAGTGTCCTCTGTTTTGCCAAGTCTTCTCTCATTCTCCATTTCACCTTACCCCACAACACAGAGGCTTCCTACTTGCTCAGGACACATTTCTTCCTTGGCACCTCTTTACAGGCAGAAAACATTTCAGACCATAGTGAATTTTGTTTCAGTTGAAATCACTCAACATCAGCTTTCCTCAAAGCTTATCAACAACTATACGTCACTTTCTCTATTAGAAAAAGCTTTTCTTCAAGAGACTACTTACGATTTCACGTCACAGTTCTACAAAAGACCCTCACCCTCCTACGCTCGGCTCTCCTTTCTCTTTTGCGTCCTTAATCACTTATTCCTTCCACCTGGAGCGAGATGGTTCCCTTTCAAGGACCGATTTACACCCTGAGGGCTTCCTTCATCTTGCCTCAAATTGCCTTCTGCTGCTCCTCACCACACCCTAAAATCAATGCTCATCTCCTGTGTGTTTGCATCCATCTGTATCTTCTATTATTGTTGTTGTTGCTGTTGTTATTCTTTTCCTTTCAGAAGTCAATTGTCTAAAACAAACAACAAAAAAAACTTTACCAGGCTGAATTGAGCAATCCCATAATCGATGCATTTGTAAACTCCACGTTTCTGTTGCTTCTTGTTGCCAGTGCACACATTTAAGCAGCAGCAATTATCCAGCCTGAGGAAGAGGCCACTGCAAATCGAGTTACCTGACTCCTACACAGAGCAATGCAGAGCAATCCCTGGAACTGCTTTCCCACCGAGGCGCTGTATTTGCCTCCCAGATCATGGCTAACTGAGACTGTCAGTTCTTTGAGCCGGCAATCAAATCTTTGTCTTTATAAAGCATTTCAGTGCTTTAAAAAGAAACGTTGTACAGGATTTGTAATTAATAGGGAGGAGACACCTCGTTGTTCCGCACTAAAACATTGTAAGAGATTAACAGTTTTAGGAGGCTCCTACTTGAGTGGAAATTGCATACCTTGGGATCTTGGCTGTCAATCTGCTCAACAGTGGAAGGGGTCAGAACGGTGAAAAACAGCTATTTGGGCTTTAAAAAATGTTCCCTTTGCAATTTTTTCTCCCCTTGAGTTTGTCTAGTTAACAAATGATGGAGCTGCCATGGTTTTGATTTTCGACAGAACTATCCTTAGTAAAGCTGAAACTTTCAGGAACAAAAAGCAGTATTTGATATTCAAGTTCCCTTCACCATACATTTTATAGCAGCCAATGAGAATCATCTTATAGAATGCAAAAAAAAAAAAAATCAAAAAAAATCCCTGAGATTCATTTAAAAACCACCTTCCTAGCTACATTCTCTATCCAAATGTGTCAGAAGTCAGCATTTCTGTTCTGTGAGGGATTCAGACAGACTAATGCTTGGTTTCACTCCCAAGAGAAAAAAGCAAGATCAGTAAATTTCCCATGAGTATCAGTAAACATTTTTCATCAGCTAGTCAGTAACACCAAAGCATTTCCTTTTGATCATGTCTGAACATTAAACATTAATTTCAAACATATATAGAGACGTGGCTCTGGACACTGCAGGGTTTATCAGTGATAAAATCCCCACAAGTAGTCTTTCAGAAAGGAAAACATTATATTGCCTCTGAGGCTACACACAGATTCGCCTCCCAGCAGCACCTTCACTGCCAAAGAACTTGTTACCTTCAACAAAAGTCCTTTGGTGACACTCTCCGTGTGACTAAGGAGACAGGGCAAAGAGGGGACAGGTGGAAACAGAATCTCTCCAGGACAGAGGAAGGATACAGCTTATTTATAGGGCCCATTACCAGAAGGGAGGGTTGACGAGGACAGAAGAGCAAGGAACTTTTACACCTCCTGGGAATGAGATGATGTATCATGTAGTGCCCCATATAATCCATGTAGTTTTATATATTCCATATAAAAGATGTGTCCATGATACAGCATTAATATATTTTCATAATCTTAGTGCCAAAGCAAAAATCAGCTGGCAAGGTTTCTCACTAATTTTCAGCTCTATCAGAATGCAGACAATTTTAGTTGATATTTTAGTGTAGCTCCTGTCACTGAAAATGACATACCTCGAAGAAATTTTCTGATTTTGACTAAACTGTATTTTCTAACAGAAAATTCTTCTGACAACTTTCTTTCCCCTGACAACTTTCTTTACCCAAGTGGCTCAAATACTAGTATTAAATGATTTATATGTCTCAATGATGTTTTCAATTTACTGACATCATCTGTCCTGTGTAAAATCAACACAGAAGGTGAATATTTAAAACTCTATGTCATCTATCTTCTATCTTTATTGCGATACTGCATTCCTTTCCCATACTTCATTATACCATGTATGGCTACAATGAAATATTTTCATCTTCTAGCAGCTGCTACTGCATAATGTATTTCTGGTTCATCTGAGTAGCTTGTTAGGAGGAAAATTTACTAATGAGTTAAAATTTAATTTGTCTTATGTCATCCCAGTTCAGACATCAACCACACAATTCCATATATTTAAGCAAAAGCCAAAAATTACAGACATCTTTTCTCTTCTCTGAACTCTCTCCAGCAACAATCTCCACGTACCTCCTTATTTAACCAAAATGCTCTCTATATAAAGGATTAAGTACAGGTTTCCTGAGTAACATTTTATAATGAGATGCTGATTCCTTTGTACAGTACTCTCTGCTCCTCATAAAATTTCTCAACGTATCTCTTTCCCCTACTTGCCACATAAAGGTTTGTTCCACACCAAAATCCACCTTGCCAAATGCAAGATTTCTCAGGTTACCCTTTCTGCCTGACCTTTCAATACCCCAGTATCAGAAAGGGATAGAGATGGATTCTTCTGCTTGCCTCAAAGCAGTTCTTGGCTTCATCTAAGTGAATACCAATTTACATGAGTAGAAAAGGTGTACAGATTCAACATTTCTCCTCAAGTACTTCATTCTGAGATGGTGCTGGAGGCAATGAAGATAGGGAAGGATAGAGCAAGCTAGGCACTGAAATTTTCTTCCCTTTGTGTTTGTTTCTCTTTCAGTCTGACAGGAACACTAGTGATTTCCTAACTCTTATTGGAAGGATCTTTGGAAAGTGGCTTGTGGTCTGTTTTCTTATTTAGCTTTAAAGCCATGCCTCCAATGCCTCACTGATAAGCCTGCCAAAGAACTTAAATAGCACTGAAGAAAATCGGTGCTGCTGTACTCAGGACAGACATTGACAGCAGTCTTAAAAGGACATGCACAGCCATCAAAGGCAGGCAGATAACTCAAAGCACAAACACTTCCTGGAAATATTTGCTACACTTAATGTCACTTTAAAAGTTCAAAGAAACATCAGAATATCTTAGGTTAACTCTGCTTTAAGAGAAGTGTGATGTTCATCTGCACTGAAGCTGTACTTTACCTCCAATGTTTGTCATGGTGAAAATGCGTGTAATAAACCTGTCAAGACAGGGCTGTTTCCCCGAGGAGGGTTGAAAGGGAGCAGCACCCAGACAGGAGAGCAGCACAAAGCAATTCTAACCTGGGATAAAACTAAAAGGAGAAATCTAGAAGCAAGTGGGAATCACTATAAATGTTCGTGTTTTACCTTTGAATCCATGCACAACTTAGACAACCCATCAGTAAGGATGTTACTTCCTCCACTGGATATTGTGTATATCTGTATCTTGTGTGCATGGGGAAAATCATACACACAAACTTTAACATTGTAATGACTCCAGGACAGTGACAGCACCGAAATTACCTAGAGGCTGTTACATTTAAGAACAGGGGAAAAAACATGGAAGGGATGTAAATCTACTGTTCCTGGACTTTAGAGCAATGGTGGCAAAACTGGCCCACATCTCTGTGATGTGGACATTCTAAATTTTGTCAGAACTCAACTGTGATCCATTCCAGCAACTCCTCAGCAGTCCAATCAACCTATTGCTATCCTGTGTCCTGCCCCACTTCTGAACTCTGTTACAAGGAATGAAGTCAAAGGAAGCTGAGGAAAAAGGGAAACAACATGCTTTCTATGGAATTTTTTTTAAGTTTCTGAGGGTGTAAGTGGGAAGAGACTACACGAATCTGTATCTTAATAAAACTTTAATTACTAAATCCACAGAGCCCCAACTAGTGCAGAACCAGCCCAATCCAAGCACCCCAAAGGAAACCAACAAACAACATACTAAAAAATATCTATTATCCTCCAAGTTAATGAGCGGAGTCTTGATAAGTTTTCCCAACTATCTTCAGTGTTCTGATTTAACCAGTCTTTAAGGTGCATTTGGTCTTGTTTTCAAATTTGCTCTGCAAGGACATTTGGTGTCACCTGGGTTTGGAAGGAAGGCTAAGAGGGCAGGAGTCTCCCAGCTGATGCTGAAACATGTGATGCAGGCACTGTGCTTGTACAGCCACATGCATTTTCTGCTAGGGCTGAGTCCACCCTGCATCCTTGTGCCTGTACTGTCTTGTCCATCTGGAAGGCAGGAGGAGACAGGGCAGGTGGGCCTAGCAGGACCCCCCCACTCCTGCTGAAGCCTCAATGTGTTCCTCTCTGTGCAGAGTGTATTCCTGCTGGCTGTGCAGCCCCCCACTGCTAACACCTGCAACATCGCATTTAATTGCTGCCCGGGGCTGCCAGAGTAACTCAGCTATTTGACAGCATCAGTGCAGGCTGCACTGGCTCATGGGCTGACCTGCTCATCATGACAATTATTAGGGTTATGTTCACCTTTCATTAATACAGAAACACATGCCTTCCCTGCCCTTCTGCATCAAAGGAAAGCATTGGCACTCGCACACCTACACACAGGTGTGTGTGGCTCTTTTCTCTTGTGTTTATTGTTTATCTTTTCTTTCAGGAATCACACTCAGAATGTGTTGCTGTCTGAGCTGTCACTGCTTGTCACATTACAGTAACGATCGCTGCTTTCAGAAGCCAGTTCAAGTTGTTTAATCATCGCTTCCCTCCGGGCTGTCCATCACAGGGTGGTCGCCAGGCAACGGCATCAACAGACAGGGCTGTGGGTGGCTGATGATGAGAAGGAGGAGGAGGATGGAGCACACTAACATTTGCAGGGAGGAAGAACTCACGTTCCCATGGGAGAGGGAGGTACAGGATCTGCTGAGTCTATCTGATGGGATCCCAGCCTGCAACTTGATGAAAGTAACAGGGATTTCAGCAATTGCAGAACCCAGTACTTCGGTTGAATGAAAACAAAGATGCCAGGACCCTGGCCCATGGCACAGGAATACAAAGCTGGGTTCCTTGCTTCAGCTCCCATAGGTGTCCAGGTCCAAGTCCCTCCATCACAGGTGGGATGGCAGGGCCCTGCCATCCTGCCCTGTGCACAGCCAAGGGCACAGCCTGAGGTAACAGACAGCTGGTATCAAACACATTTATTCCTTTAACAACTTTAAAATTAGTTGTTTTGGAGGGGATGAGTTTCTGAAGAAAAAAGAAAGACCACATGTCAACTTACAGAAGTTGAAAATAAAACAGAAGGCAACACTGAACTAGAAACTTTTCATCCAAAAGATGAGCTGGAGAATTATTTTGTTTCATTTTGTTTTCCAGGATATACACAATTAAACAGTCATTTGTTATTGAAACAAAGAGACACAGATCTGCATCAAAGCATCTTTCAGTTACAATATTCTAAATTTTTATTACTAAACTTTATCAGCTCTTCTGTAGCAACATTAGGCCACTAGATCCAGTCTAAGCCCAGATCTACATTCCTCTTATCTCTAGCCCAGGTTCTCTTCCCCTTAACATTTTGAGGGGAGCATGGAAACATGAACACAAATGTGGAAGGAAGTGTAGTGCAGTCTTTCCCTATGGGTCCATCCTCAGTCAGAATAACATCTTAGGGAATAATCATCATCCAAACTGCTCTAACTAGTGACATTTCACAACAGACCTGTGCATTTTGAAATGAAGTTTAATGCATGTGTCGTTTTGCTTTTATTAACCTCTTTATCCTGTCCTATATTTAAAAAATCTATTAATTTTCAATCAAAGTAAGATCTCACTTTTATTTGCAGATAACCATTTCCAAAATTTGATTTTGTTTGCAATAATGATTAATTTAGTGCTTTTATCTTTCATCTATAGAAATATACTTTTTTCTTGGAAATCTGAACTGAAAGCAACAGAAAGAAAATTAATTTTCCATATCACAGTCTTCAGCATATAGAGCTTGATTTTGACCATAAATGTTATTTACTTCCACCAGAAAAATATATTTATACTTACCTATAGGTAAATATTTTAAAAAATAAGGTCCTCAAATATTCATTTGAATTTTTAGTGGAATTCACTTCTCCTAGGTCTGTCTTCAGAGAATATTCAGTGAAAGGTACCGGCACAATTTTTTGCCAAGCCAGGGAACATTAAGCTGTTTCTAAAGGTTTATAGTGACCCAATGACACACACAGAAAGGGAGCATATGACCTCTTTCAAATACTGAAAATATACCTTGGATTTACACGAAAAATTTTCCAGGCAAGGTCCATTTCAAATTATTAAATGGCATTCATTTCCACATTAGTGAAAATTAGTGAGGAGTTTCTTTCTACTTTCTGAATCAGGGGGGACTTCATGATTACTTCATCCCCTGCTGTCCCCAAAGAAAAAAGTGCACCTGAGAAAAGCACATATTGAGAGGGGACAATTTATGAAGACGAAAACGTGCCTACATTTGTTACATAAAATATTTCCCTTGAATTATTTTCTCAACCTTAAATTTAGTGGGGGAGGTGAGAATGAGGGAAGAAGAGAAACGACATGGGATGTCTCCACTGAGTTATCTAAATAGCCTGAGATTTTCTAAAGAACTTTTCACTTCCTCCTGAAGACGTGCATGAAAATTATCTGCAAGAGCTCATGGCCTTGCTGTCCTTAAATGATCACCAGCAAAGGTGATATGAAACCTAATACAATTAGGATGTGAGCACTGACACTAAGCTGGGACCTGGTGTTGCAAGAGATCAAAAGCTTCTCATGTGTAAACAAACACTCTCCACTCAAAAAAACACTTTCATCTCCTCTGGGCTATCGCTGAGTTTTCACAACAGAAAAAGAGAAGTCACACAATCCATGAATCCGTTCACCTTCCTGCCTCTGCAGAAGCAGTTCTGCCCCCCAACCACAGCACAGCGAGAGTGCATTGGCAGTCCTGCTCATGATGGGGATATTTGGCAGCAGAAATAGGTCCAACTTCCCACCTTCTTCTCCTGCACCTAAATCTCCATCTCTTTCCTCAGCCAACTCCTCTCTGCTTGTCCCATGTCAGGGGCACCTCAACACAATCTGCCCTGAGCACGTATGTTCCTGGAATGGCACAGGGGAGTTCACAGGCAGCTTTGAGTCCCAGTGTGCAATCACAGGAAAACATCACTCCACTGTTGACGGACACGATGGGATGTTACATTAAGTTCTCAGAGACCCTCTAAAAGAAAGGAATTACATTTTAGGACTTACCCTAAAATATCCTGTTCCTTCTTAAAGTACTTTCCTTCTAAGTTCCTTAAGGGGAGAAAGCACAGTAGCAAGTAGAAGTATTACTGTGTTACCAGCACTGAGAATTAGAGATTAAGGGCTTGTGGTTTGCTTGTTTGTTAAAGGACTGTTGATAAAGAGACAGCCAAAAAAATTGAAGTGGTACAAAAATAATTTTATTGCCATCAACTTTTATATGCATTTAAAATTCCAAAATAATTAGTCTATCACCCAGTGCTGCCATTTGAATTGGAATGAAAGCCCATTTTCATTTAACATAGAAATGTCAATTAGAGCTGTGGGAGTCATTGATTTTTTTGGTTTGCTGGGCAGATATAAAAAAATAATAATTAAAAAAAAAAAGTGCCTTGTGTCAGTCTTATTTTTTTCTCCTCCTCTGAAATGTAAACCCGAATGTAGCTTTGCATCTGAACGAACAGGACGCAGTAAACACAGCTTTTATGATAATACCAGTTTCTTAAATGTAGGCAAATACAGTTTGAGATGCTCTACAATTCCCAAATCTGGGCATCAGGCAGTTCCCACAGAACGGCCTTATCCTGGGAAGCAGCAGCTTAAGGCACTACCATCTCAAGCCTCACAAGATGCTTCTGTCTGGAACACTGAATCAAGGTTTTTGTATCACTGGATCATTTTTAAATATAGAATATAAGAATCAGAAATCCATTCCAAAAACACTGACTTGATTCAAAACAAAAAAAAATGTTACATTTAGACTTTCATGATTTTCGCTTGTTTAGGGTTATTTCTTAGGAGCCTTGGGATCAAAGGAAAAAACAATGTGAACTTGTGAAATGTTCTGGCCAAGCTACAATAATGTTTTCCAGAGGAAGAGGTCTTTGATGGGGCAATTTCACTCACCTCACTGGAGCTCTGCACAACATGAGCATTGCATTCAGTCTGACATAGTATGAAGGGCCCAAAGGATGTATGATTGTCCAAGGCTAATCCTGACCTTGCAGCCCTTCATATGTAAAGCTGTGTCACAAATGAATAGGTCAAAATCATCTCTAACCCCTCCAGAATGAACTAAGGACTTCTGACCTCCTTGCTTCCCCCTCTGGACTGACTTCATCATGATTGCCAGGTCAGAGAAATACAAAAGTCTTATTTGAAGTCAGAAGGAAAGAGAGAAACCCATTTTCTATTATGAAATACAGTATTAAGAAGATTGAAAGCTATAACCCATTGCTTTATACAGTTTATAGCCTCTCGATATTGCATGAATGCCAGTTGCAACTGTCAGAGCTCTTCCATTATTCTCCTTAATCTCCCCTCATGATGGGATTTGCATATCCCACCTGTCAGTCCAGGCAGAAGCTGCTCACCATCTCCCAAAT
The DNA here is from genome assembly GCA_013400415.1 of Scytalopus superciliaris. Taxonomy (NCBI): domain Eukaryota; kingdom Metazoa; phylum Chordata; class Aves; order Passeriformes; family Rhinocryptidae; genus Scytalopus; species Scytalopus superciliaris. The sequence goes on along the minus strand of VXBX01007777.1, from coordinate 840,537 downwards.
GCTTTCACAGAGACCAGAATCACACAATGACAAGCCTTTCTTCTAGTTCTCACAGATTCTCTTTCACTTACTGCTTTCTCTCAGAGCATGGCTATTCTTATTAACAATTTCCCACGTATCCTATTTCATATTCTGTATATGAAAAGCCTGTGTTTTATCCAGTCAAGAAATATATCTAGAGATGGACTGCAACACAGAAGAAAGAAATGCTATGACTATTGACTAATTTTTTTGAAAACTCAAATACACACACAAGAAAATAAACACCAAAAAACCCTTGAGACCTCTGGTTAAAGACATAAAGTCCTATTCAAAGTTACAGGAAATTTTCTGCTGTTTTCACTCACTGAAGAGGTTTTAAAGGAGGTTTCATATCTAGAGTGGATATGAAGTATTTTACCATCCAACAGCAGTAAATATAGTTCAGAAGACAAAAATTTGAAACAGGAACCTTTTAGAAATATTTTAATTTGACTTGGTTTTATTTCTGGTTTAAATTCCCATTTTTGTTTCCTCGCTTTTTATTCAGCCCTTCTAAAATATATTCTCATTAGCTCTAACAAGAGATTAGCCTGAAACAGGCTAAGCATCTGGTGCATTATAGTCTTAATACTATTATGTACTGTTGTAATATGTGCATAAAACATACACAGAAGTATTTTAATGCAGGCATCCTCCCCAGATGAATGTTTTTGGAAGCTGTTTTCAGCACACTAGAAATCAATCTAAATGCGAAGCGACTGACTCTGGGGTCATTCCCCACCATGGGTCTCACTGTGCATCTGGCATCCTTAAAACATACATCCTTAAAACCTTTATTACTTTAAAACTCTTCTTTTATAATAATGCAATTGCCATGGGAGGAAGGGAAAAATGGGCTATCACAGTGTCAACCAACATAATGCCAGTCAGTCATGGGATGATGTTGGCAGATTCTTCATTCATCCCCGATGGTTTGACATTGGAGACACAGCTCTGCCAGCAAGGGAAGGAAAGAGGCACAGAACATGAACACAGAATTTGAGTGAAATCTCCAAGTGAGAAGATATCAAAAATAATATTGTGATTGTGATCTCCAATGCTGGGCTAAACAGAAAAACACTGGCAATTAAAGGTACTTTTGTCACGCCTTTACTGCCTCACTTGTAAAAAGGAATACATTTGTTATCATCTGCATGGAATTGCACTCATCAAAAGTAAAAACTGGATTCAAATTTGATTTCTTGGAAACCTGACTCCTAGAAATGCAGAGTTCACTTTCCACAACCTGTTGTACAAGCAGACACAGAAAGAACAGTGTTTGAGTGCTTGCTTGATTTAGCAAACCAGAGGTTGAAAGGGAATATGATCGCTGCCTGTAAAATAATTCCAGGGGGCGTAAGTGCCAGGGAGGGAAAATAACTTTAATTAAAAGGAACATGCACAAATGAAAAAAAAACATTAATCTAAATTGCCCAATGGCAACGTTAAAACAGAAATCAGACAGTAGTTTCCAACAGCCAGGAGAAAAAGGCTTAGAATAGCTACATAGAAAGGAAGAAAGGAAGAAAGCAAAAGAAGGTGAGTTCAAAGATACCCAACTCTTTGTAAGATGCAGTTTGATCAGTTCATGGCTGTAGGATTCAGTACTTGCTGGAGCCATGTGACGTTCTTGAAGTTCCTAAAGGAGGTCTGAACACTTCAGATAAAAATCCAACAACAGTTTGTTCACAATTATTTCATCCAGGTGGAAATACAGTGCATTTGAAATACATAGGTGCATTGTTTTTCTGCTTTACCTGTGCCCATTTTGTCCTTAAGTAAAATCTTGCAAGCAATACCTAATGTAGAGTCTCATCTTGTCTTAAAGCTCTCCCATAAGAGACCTAACTCTTACCCTCTTGTCTACTGTAATCACCTCACAACAGCAATGATGACCTTGCAGCTTCACCATGCACTGGACCCACCAGTTGTATTGATGTTCTGTGTATGGAATATAAAACCTGTCTGGCCCTGGTTATTTTGCATCTAGTTCCAACTCCATCTCCATATCTCCATCAGACTGTTGAGGATCTGCTGCTGTGGAGGAACTATGAGAAGCTCAGTTTTGTCTTTCTAACCATGTAAATCACAGAAGTTTGAGCCGGTTGTTTACAGCTATCATGATCATGTAAAAGCCCATCCCCTGGTATGCTGCAAGGTACATGCTCAAGTTCTTTGCCACACACTTTGAGATGTACACCAACACCCAGTCCAGGAGAACACTCTGTCCAGTGCAAGGCAATAGCAAACTGCCATTATAATAAATGAGTCTGAAACACATGCTGCTTTTCTTCACAGCACCACATTATAGCACAAGCTGTAGCATGAAAGCACTTGCTCAACTCCTTTACCTTTCGACCTCCTCCATTTTTTTTGCTCTTTCTCCAGAACAACTTCAAATGAACAAGAAAGGTACCAGTCTCACTCCAAGCCAGCCTAGGACAGAAGCAGTCTTCATTTTTTGTAAGCTCTGAATACCATCTGTATCCCAAAAGCTCATAATGGACATCACCTAGAGACTTGTTTCTCTCCATTAAAACCAAATCTCTCTTTTAGCTCCACACATAAATCTCCGCTAGCTGTTTTCTCCTAGTCTATAGCATCACATTAAGGGAGCTGTGGGGACTCCAAATCTACAATGTTTGGATACACCACATCAAGAAGCACATTTGATACCTCTGAGAGCCAGGAAACCTGCCAACTTCACATTGATGATGAAATTTCTCAGTGGTGCAGGAGATCTCACTTGTGTATCTTGTAGCAGAGATTTGAGAAAGATTCTATCTCATATGATCTTTTAATGTAGTTTCTACAGGGGCCAGTGGAAAGACCCTCAGGATGTATCAATGCAGGTAAATTAAGTAGCACCAGGACCCATTTACTCAATATTCTATGCTCTTATTAAATTGTCAAAATAATTCCAGGCAGGGTGCTGGCACAGGTCAGTCAACACCCTCTTGGATCATTTTTGGGTAGTCTGGGACTCAGTACAAGCCAAAGACCCTTTCCAGCACTCAGTTTTGCTGCAGCCACTCTACTCTTCTCTGTCTTGCAGACTGAAAGACCTCAGTATTGTTGAGATGACAGACAGCTTTGTGTGGCCTCACTCACCTTCACTGGGGTCCAAGAAAGCCTGAGGCCCACCTGTATTTTAATACAACATGGGATACACTCCTGATTTCATACTCATCAGTCATCTGATAAGCCAGGCTCCTTGCACCTACTCTGGGGAGCTCCTGCTGACTCCACTAGTGAAACAGCCAATGTGTACAGGGCATGCTCCAAGTGTCTGGATATGAATATTTTTCTGGAGAGGAAGCTGTCCAGGGAATACCTGAAGTCATTGACAGGCCAAAATAATCCCTGATATAAAACAATTTTTGTTGATGGAGCACACCTGGATGACTTGGACTATTATTTATTATTCTTATTATATCTGTGGCTGTGCATACAGCAAGTTCATCCTGAGAGCAGAATGCCATCAGTTCAATGGCACAAAGTCAACATGAAATCACAGCCAAATCTGAAAGAAGCTGCAAACACCCAGAACAACTCCTTACAGAAATCAGGAGTCCTTTCAGGGGTTCCTTCTCCTCCATGAGCAGAACTGCAATTATATCCAAACCACTACCAAAATAAGGATACAAGGAACCATACTGAGGCTGGCAGAATCAGGTACATTGTGACAAAAATACTTGGTGGTGACAGTGCTTTAATTTTCGAGTTTTTCCACCTAAAGGGATTTCAAATATTGTGAGCTTTATTTTTTATTTTTCCTGCACTCACACAGATACTTCAAACTATGATCATCTTTATGTTGCCCCTCAGCCTGGGCAAAAGACAAAAGCTGTTTGAGAGCAGCACTTACAGAGCACATAAGAATGGAAATGGGAAGAGGTGTGTTGCATCCCCATGCCACAGCATGGAAAAACTGGCAGGAAGCTGGCAGCTGCTGCTGCTGGAGTGCAGCCAGGGCACTGGGGCTACACAGCATCCCTCGCAAGCAGCACCATGGGATCTCTGCGACCCACATGCAGGCAGAACTACTTATGTTGTACCCTAAAGGAAGCTTTTCACCCCAAGCCCACCCCACTCCCAACTCCTTCACAGATGGGTACCCAAAAGCTCCACACAGAGGCAATGGGTCAGTGCCACTTTGGGCTTCCTACTGAACAGACGCCATTGCTTCAGCTGAGCCTGGACAAGCCTGCTGTGCATCCAGCTCCTGCTGGGGCTCAGCTTAGTTAGTGCTGTGAGGGGGATGCAATCACAGCACAAAACAGCACAGCACTGCCAGAGCCCCAGGCAGCTAAGGGGGGAGCATAGTAAACCTGTACACAATACAACCTGCAGCTCTTTGGGAAGGACAGTCACAAAACATTTTCCTACAGCTCCCTAAGAACATTTCTATACCAGGACACTCAGAAAGTAAATCAGTCCCTGAAAATAACAACCCACACTACCACAGTGGGCTGAAATATCTACACATGTATATGTGTACCTAAACAGATATATAATAACAGTAGATGTGTCTTGATAAATGTACAGATGAAACATAATTGCAGTGATAGACCAGAAAAACTGACGCCTGCTGGCTGACTTTTTATATCAGAATCCTTTTTCTTAGCAAATGGGTCACTTGAAACCAGTGTCAGCCTCAATTCAATTTGTGTGAACAGACCTGAGTTCCTACAAGGCAGCTTCTGTTCACACAACTATTTAAGAACAGGCTAGCTGAGTTGTGAAGAAAGGGGAAAGTCCTTCAAAACAGAGATGACAAGTATTCCCCTGTCAATTAATTGATTAAAAAGCTCTTGATGAGACCATAAAACCATGTCCCAATTAACTAGGGCTGAACCCCACAGTGAAGTCCTTATGACATCTGCTGCAATTCTAAATTGAGCAGCTGAATACAACCTATACCGAAAGGAATTCGTAATGACTAGACTATCTTTTTAAAATGTTATCAGGCTCCTCGTGAAAAAAAAAAAGTGAAAAGCTGAAAGGGAGGCCAAGGATTTCTGCCAAGCAGCCAGAAACCTTCTGGCATTACAACTACAGACACCTTAGAGGAGAAGAGCCTGAGTCCCCATTTCTCCTGGGAAGTTGTATGGGCAACAACCACTTAGTGGCATCCCTTTCTCTCTCATTAGCATTCTGCTTTGCTGTCTCTAAGAAGCAAAGTTGGAACATTCAGACAGACAGATCCCTCCACTTCTGCTAGTCCACAAGCAGAGGTAAGGGGAAAGCACACCAAGCAAATGACACTGCTTTCCTTGGGCCTCAGCCTTCAGTTCCAGGTAGCTCTGCAGCAGACGCTGGAGGGACACAGCACTCAAGTTAACCTGGTAACTTTGATGCCATGACTATTGCTGCAGCCTGGAAACCAGTTGCCTGCATCCCTGGCCAGTTTTGTTCTGCTTGGCTCAAGTTGGAACTGTTCTGCTGCTATTCCTGAGGAAGGCCCAGGTTACAGGAAAGAGACAAGAACTGTTCTGTTTTAACACCTTGGTGACAAGAGGCAAAAAGCTTTATCCCCTGCACAGAGGCACCTCGGAGGCAAAGTCCTGAAGCCCTCTAGCATCTCCACATCAGTAGGGCCTGGGAATGAGCACTTGGGCTGACATGGGGACCCAGGGCTGGCAGAAGGAGAGGCAGCAACAGAGGGGTTTTCCCTGGCCTGCCTTACAGCTGATCCTCCCCGGCTCCGGGGCGAGAGTTACCCCGGGGAGAAGGCAGGATGGGAAGAGGGATTCCCCCTAGACCGATCCTTCTCCTTCGGCCCGCGGGTGGTGGCAGTGCTGTATCCCTCTCTGCTCCGGGGTGAGGAAGAAGGGGGTCGGAGGGGGGATGTGCTCAGCGGGCGGGCGAGCAGCGGAAAGTTTTTCTGCTCCAGAAGAATGGCCCTTTTGAAGCGCTTCTGCCCCACTGCACACTGCTGAGCGAAGCCAATCCCCGGCGCCCGGAGGCGCAAAATCCACCTCGAAGAAGAAAAACCCCCCCCCCCTCCATCCTACANCCGCCGCTCGGGGACGGCGCTCTCCGGCCACTTTCTCCTTCTCCCTCATCACTCGCCGGGTCTCCCAGCCGCCGAATTTGGTCCCCGCGGGAGCAGCGGCGAGGGTCGCTCGCAGCCCGGCATCCTCCGTCCCGGCTTCTTGCCCTGTCTCACCTCCCTTCTCCCCGAAGAACCTCCTCTGCTCCTTCTCTCCTCTGTCGGTCCTCAAGTGCATCAGTAATCCCTGCTGCGGCTGCTGCTGCGGATGCACCTGGGAACGGCAGGATCTGCAAGTTATTTCTGCGCCGGTAAAGCCAAAAGGGAAGAGAAAAAGCCATGT